>JAFBJQ010001288.1:113933-285343 GCA_016785345.1 Trinectes maculatus
AAGTAACAGGTAAATTTAAAGTAGTGACATAACATACTGTTTACCGTCTGTACCGCTGGATTCAGTGACACAGTGGAGAATCAGGTAGGTGATCTCTCTCTATGTATAAAATCAGTGGGACTGTCGGAAATCATTGTTTAAGACAGTAGCCAGTTACAACAATGCACAAGTTTAAACGATGTATTTATGTGTTAATTGGCTCATGATTTGTATCTGGTGTGGTATAGTATAGTTTTAGTCCAGTGACACTGACACACTATACATTCTTTGTTTTTTTATGTTTATCTAATTATATTAATCAGTCCTTAAGGTTTAATCATATCTTTACTCTTAATGTGAAAGGCTGTGATATGAACTTTAGCAGTAATATTTCAATGCTTTGGAAAGATGCCTCGTGGAGCTGGCAAATGTGTGTGATGATACAGGCAGTTAATGTGTCATTTCAAACATGCTGTCAGGCGCGTCTGTTACATCACCTGTGGCTAATCTAAAGTGTCAGGCTCAGCGTCCATGCAGGTCTCCCAGGGATTACGTGGCATGTGGGGCATGGAGATGAGAAGCAGGGCGACTCCACTGAGGATGAGCAGGGTGAAGGAGGCGCAGGCACAGGTGAAGGACCAGGAGTAGTAGTATTCAATCCAGATGGTCTCATCGCTGTCAATCATACGTTTGACAGACTGGCGCATTACCTCGACAGAAATGATGATGCAAAGGCCTGGATCCCCAAAACAAAAAGAATGGTGTTTTAATGGGCTGCACTTTATATTTAACATAAATCAACTGCAAATCTTTACACAAAAGATTTCTCAGTTTTATTTTAACACTGAGTCTGAAAAAGTACATTTAGAGATCATACTCTTTAATTTGAATGCCTTAATGTTCTGTTCAGTTTTTCCACTTAGGTTTAAAGTTGCATTTAATTCTATAAATCATCAGAAAATGGTGTGTAGGATGTGTATGTGCTACATTTCAAATAGAGCTGTGACAAACGGACAGGAGCATGAGACAAACTTGGACAGTGCTTCATGTTATCTGCTTTATCTGACCTGCAAAGGCAAAGAACATTCCGGCTGGCCGCAGCAGGTAGTCACGGCCCTTCCCGAAAGAGAAGATGACACAGAGTGTGCCCAGGATCATGAAGAACAGGCTGAATATGGCGATGGCCGCTGCTGAGATGTTGTACTCTGTTGTAAGAGATTAAAAGAAAACACAAAAAAAAACAGGAAGGATGCAGACAAGGTGATGGAAAGTGGTGGGGAAAAAAAGAATGTGTGAGAGAGCGAAGAGGAATTGGTGGCGTCGCCATGACAGTAAAGTGGTGGTGGTTACAGACTGAAAGAGAGAGGGTAGGGACAGAAGGATTGGTCGCGGTTTTGTTTACATGATTATTGTTTCAGTATGGCACTCAGGGGAGTGATGACACAGATAATTATCCCCTAAATTAGCTTCACTTGAGAAACAACATTCATTTATCTATACTGGCGATAATTCCATTTGCATGACAGACAACAGGCTGCAGGCTTATAATGAAATGATTCAAACATCTCCTTCTCCTTCCACCCTCCTCTCATCCTCTCATCCTCTCTGTCTATATGTTGGATAAAGACAATCCAGTCTCGCCTTCTCTGTGTCACTCCAGCTGTGATAGTAATTGTACTTATAGCGGTCTTTTTCCATTTCAGCACCCTGACTGTGGCATAACACGCATGTGGAAAATAACCTCCAACCCAGTCTGTTCAGTGTAGATCTGGTTCCCTCTCATCTGACTGTAATGTGTTGGGATTGCATGTGTGTGAGATCTGTGCTATAATGTAAAAAATCTTGTTTACTATTGCTCATTGTTACGACACGTCAGCAATATAGCATTTCATAATTCTGCATATTACTTTCTACTAATACAAAAGGCCAATAAGTTCATTTTCAACTTTGACCCTAAAGATGAGGGTTATAGGTTCAAAAACACAGGAGAGGAGGAGCTGTTTCCTAGAATTACATTGTTGGATCAGGTAAGATGAGAGGATTTCTATCTCATCTCATACGGGGACCATCTACGTAGGTTGAGCTGTTCCTGCATGCATGTCACATACTATTTCCTCACATGTTTGTATAATGTGGGCATGTGATTCCTGAGCTATTTCCATGGAGAATTTTTTTTTTCCCTACCCCAGTATATTCCTCACCTCATCCTCTTCTACGGAAGCAGAAAGTGTTTCAGTTATATTTTTTCTCTTCAGACAGATAATAGATATGTTCTTGTGTAGTCTGCGTCGACAGTCAATAAAGCACCCACCTTTCTGGGTCTTGACTTCAAAAACTTCTGCTTCTTCCCCTGATGTAAAGTGTTTGAAGTAGGAGCAGTTTTTTGCTGCAGAGAAAGATGGGGTGGGGGAGTGGGGGTGAGGTGGGGGAGGGGGGTGAAGATGGAGTGAGAGACAGATGAGGGAAGCAGATAAAGCACAGAGCTCTGGTTGTATCTGTAACACCAGTGAGTATACTTGTTAAATCTCTCGGTGAATCCCATTTAAAAGTTAACAAATTAATTAATAACTTTTGGATTAAAATCACGGAGCCCACCTTTAAAAAGCGTTTGGACACCTTTCTGACAAAAACAGTTTTCAAGAACGTAACGTGACTCATTAACTCATTTATAACCTCACAGTTTGACCTTCAGAAGTGATTCAGAGTGAGTTTTCTGGATGAGCTTTTTACTGACTCATTAATGATAAATATAATTTGACCTTAAAATAAATACAACGAATGGCATTGTATACCATCCAACAAATAAATTACACACATTTTCCTTTCCTGTCTTTTGAAAGCTCATCCATTTAAAAGTTAACAAATTAATTAATAACTTTTGGATTAAAATCCCGGAGCCCACCTTTAAAAAGCGTTTGGACACCTTTCTGACAAAAACAGTTTTCAGGAACGTAACGTGACTCATTAACTCATTTATAACCTCACAGTTTGACCTTCAGAAGTGATTCAGAGTGAGTTTTCTGGATGAGCTTTTTACTGACTCATTAATGATAAATATAATTTGACCTTAAAATAAATACAACGAATGGCATTGTATACCATCCAACAAATAAATTACACACATTTTCCTTTCCTGTCTTTTGAAAGCTCATTTGTTTTATCTTGCAGAAATTGCATTGCTTTCCATAATATTATTGTGTTTTAAACATAAAAGCTGCACCGAATGATGCATCTGAGTATCACCTCATATCGTAACCGTAACCTGGGTGGATACATGCAAACATAAAAACTGTGTCTTATATATCTTGGTGGATTATGTCTTGTGCCTTGGTAAGACAAACTGTTTTGGTTTCTGTTTGGCTGTATTCTGTTTCTGGCCACGATCCTAAAACCAAGCTGTCCAACTCAAACCCTCTGTGTCGGCTCCTCAGGAAACACTGCTACCAGTTTCGCAACAATAATAAATTCTTGTACTTTGTTGGCCCAGACACGGCGGCTCCTTTGGCCACAATCTTTAATATAGCTTCATACAGCAAAATGATTCCGAGGACATGCCACAGTTTGCTGTCTCCCGGGTAGCCGGGCAGAGAGGGAGGGGTGGAGAGGACATAAAGGCCAAAGACAGTGTACACTCATTCCTCCACCGTCATTTCTTGCTGAGATTAAACCCATAAAACAGACAGGTGTTCTCTCTGTCCTCACCGAGACGGACAATGTTTGTATTCTTTCTCTCTCTCTCTCTCTCTCTCTCTCTCTCTCTGTGTGTTTGTGCGTGTGTGTGTGTGTCTGTGTGTGCGTGTGTGCGTGCCAGGCAACAGAGGAGCTGTTTGTTACCCAGGATGAGAAAGAATCACTAAAGAGGTAACCTAGCAACAGGCTGCTGCAGGTCTTGGCTAGTTCTATCTATTTACCCATGTAAAGCCATAGCAAGGGGAGTGCGCGCATGCATACTGTATGTGTTCATATGGGCGTATGTGTGTGCATGTGTGTGTGTGTGTGTGTTTGGAATATTATGCAATGTGGTGTGTGTGTATGTGTGTGTGTGTGTGTGTGTGTGTGTGTGTGGGGAGAGGGGGTGGCAGGGTCACAGTGCAGTTTGAATCTGCAAACACTTTATTTTTTGTCATTGGCCTCCTCTCATTAGCCTGGTGGTACTACAACAGACACACAACCCTTAGTGACAACAGAAAAAAACAAACACATTTAATTGTGTCCGCATATATATCAAAACACAAAAAATAAAATGAAATTTTACACTGAGTTTAGTATGGCGATCCTCGCTCAGGAGTTGAAACACATTTGACAGCAACATAACCAGCATTACTTTAAAATGATATACTAGCGCCTTAGCGCCCCAGCGTGACACATAGTCCTGCAAATGTATTTTAGATATGTAATTATGCTATATATGTTATAATCGACAAAATATTGTGACTAGTTATTGTCTGACATATATAGTTACTTCGATAAGAGAGGCTGTGGTTGTAGAGATTTCCATAGTTTAGCCTCTGTGTCATTATGTTAATTTGTTATTCGCTAGCTCAAACTTAGCAACACATTTCTGTCATTTAATTTGCATAAGGGCTCAACCTATGAACACAAATGAATGATGGTTTATGTTATTTACCTATTTCTGTCAGAATAAACACATCAAAACACAACACGCACAACACTAGGCTCCACCGGTTAAGCCCACATAATTATATAGCCTAGCTAAATAATGACATTCAAGTGCCACTTTAGTATTACACCAGTTAGCATAAGCAGCTGACACTTTGCTCCTCTGATTCTAGTAACCAAAAGGTTGTAATTGCGTTATATTAGGACAAAATGTCAGGTGAAATTATCTTATATTAGCATGTGTCAGCCATTTACTGTCACTGCCTTAGTATGCTAATAATAAAAAAACTTTGTAGCTTTGTAATAATGTCAGAACGACACAATATAGCCTACTGCAATTCTGCTGCTAAATGTTTTTTTGGCTACAAAATACAGCATAAAAGCTCACAATTAGCTTTGAATGTTAAAAATGTGTCTGGAAGCAGTAGTGTGTGAAATGTAGCGTGTTATTGTAACATTCAGTGTGGAGAACATTCAGTGTGGAGGAGAACATGTGGGCGCGTGTCATTGACCTTGCAGTCCGGCTAATGGGGGGATTTGGTTCTGGGGGGACAGTGATTAGGACGAGGCATCGCTTGTCATCTTAGTTTCTCCTCTTTCCACTCTGCTGCCACCTCCTCGCTTTCATATGCAGCTCCCGAGTCTGCCCTCTCCGCCTGTCATCATATCACCTCAGCTCTTTCCTGTCATTATTTATCATATTTATCAGCTGGTTTCCCTGCTAATGTCGCCCCCGCTTTCCATTTATCTGTTATACCTTTTTACCATAGATTGATAATTAAAGCTTATGTTATGTTTTGTTTTGTTCTACATGTCTGTTCTTGAACTAAGCTGCTAGGACATTCCAGGTGCTAGCTGATGTTTTGAATGTGATAAAAGGGGGCTGTTCTTTTTCTAGCCAGGCAGAATGACCGACTAATTCTGGGTCAATGTGAATCGGCTCTAATAACTGGGACACAACAGCATAAGCGAGTCCTCATGGCACATATGATTCTGTGTGTGTGCGTGTGTGTGTGTGTGTGTGTGTGCGTGTGTGTACCTGCGTGTTTACGCCTTGACCTTTAACGACAGAGTTTGACTGTCGTCGTCATCACAAATGCATTACATTATGCAAGCGATGTTAGCGGTTGTCTCTTAATATGTGTTCAGCGTTCCTCTGTTGGCTGCACATTTACATAACGGAGAGTGATTCATTCAAACTTTGAACATTTCACTTTTTTTTCCTCAACGTCAAACCAGCACCACACCTCCACAGTTTTGGAGAGGGAACGCGTCAGACAAGAGAGAAAAAAATCAAAAAGACAACTAGGCGTCCAGAGAGTAAAAACTGTTGTTAAAGGTGACATCAGTGCTTTTGACGTGTGAATTGGGACCAGCTAGGTACTGTGTCACTAAGAAGGAACAGATGTGGATAATCACCTTTCACTATAGGACACCATAGGATGCTTGACAACCTGGATGACACCAAATCATATCTGATAATAGACTCCCTTTGCTATTATTCCTGCGCACACATCCTGTATGAGTAGAAACACACACACACATGTATACAGAGACATGGTTCACGCTATTTATTTCCCAGCTGAGCGGCACGATGTGATGATCCACAAAGCAGTTGTTTGATTTTTACAGCACTCGAGATGTCATGTGTCATTTGTGAAAAGCAATTTCAGTCCACTGCTTTGCTGCCTGTTGTTATGCAACCCATCTGCAAAAGCAGTGTAACTGTATATAAAAACAAAGTTTTTGTGTGCGTCCTCTTGACAGCTGACTCCCCCTCTCTGTGAAAATGCAAATGCGTGTTGTGCGGTCCAGTCACCACAGCATTGCGTTTACTAATGTGTTTTACTGCACTCTTGATCAACTCACTGTTTTCACACCACGGTAAAAAGCCCAACAATTCACTTACAGTGCACAATAAATTGAAAAAAAAAGACACGTGTCGTAATTGTATCTACTCACATTACACTTCACTCATTGGCCACTAAGGCTGATCCATCCCAAACTGTATCAAAGCTCTGTTTCACCTCCAGAACCAGAACTAATGCCTTCTGCACTATACCAAGTGACTTTAGACTTTATTTCAGCACTCTCTTGTTTTTTTTTCCATAACTAGGTTTAATATTGGAAAAAATGGCCGCATGATTGCAGACCCCGTCTTCTTCTTATATTATTATCCAGCTTGTTATTACTGTATATGGATGAAAGCACACACCACGTATGCAGCCCAGCAAAGCCTTTGCTCAGCCAAGCTGCCATTCCTGATAGCACTCTATCAAGGAAGACGCAAAGCGCTGTGGTCAGAGAGCGGCTGTAATTCTCTACCATCCACTCACCAACCTGGAAGATTGACCTGTGGGTTATTGGCAGAGAAAGCACCTGTCATTAAGAGAAAAGACCTTTAAATGCCTCTTCTTGGCCACTGCAGGACAATCGCCAAACTGATTAGTGTGAATTTGGTCTTCTCCTCACAGGCCTTGGCAGTTCACGTTCAGAAAGCAGGAAAAAACCCAAAAAAACCCCCCAACCTGCTTCTCCCCAAAATGACATCGCCACATCACATGGCGTGGATCACGCTGCAGTACTTTCTGCAGGCAGGTGCAGGTACCTACACACGCATCAAAGTGGGGCCCGATTGGGGAAGTATAGCCAAAACTATTAAGCCTGGCGTGGGAGCAAACAGCCACATGGCAGGTCCCTGGACCATTTCAGGTAATATTAGAGAATGAGTCATTTTCCCTTTTTATCCCAATGTGGAGGCATTGTTGTGGTTGCAGTAATGTAGCTGCAGGGGTCTCGGTCAAAAAACCACACAGATTCACGGGCGGCAGCAGATTAAAGGAAGGATGGAGGCCTGCACACGAAACTGGATCCCACTTGCTGCATTGCAAGTTGAGCCCATTAGGTGGCCGCTCTCCCTGTCAGTCATCTCGCTATATTTCAGATTGTGCTGAGAGATCCGGACACTGTTTTCCTGATGTATCAGACCGTGGAGGCAGTAACTGGATCATTCGCTGTACTGGAGATGTGTCTGTCAGCTACAATATGCTCTTCATTTCATGTCACAGTGTTTTACTTGACCTGAAGAAAATAAATCCAGCTACTGCTCAAAAAAAAAAAAAAACTCCATGTACTATCACATTTATATGACAGGCAGCTGTCATACCACATGTCTCTACTTAAGTGGTCCTGTTTTTTTTCCTGTATAATAACGATGCCATTCATGAAACTGTCTTCAAAATCTCTGGACTGTATAATAGTGCCCCCCCCCCCCCCCCCCCCCCCCCCCCCCTGTATAATAGTGCCCCCCCCCCCCCCCCCCCCCATTACTCCCATTCAACGACTTACACCAATCCCCTTCATCCCTCCCGAGTCTCCCAGGTGCTCACTAACTCATGAGCTGGAGTGAGGAGCCACACTTCATTAGGGCCTGTGCTGATCCTGAGGCGCCGGCGCCGGAGGCCAAGTCAATGATAGAGTCCGAGTGAAATCTCTATCTCAGGCCACAAGGCACGCAGACACAGCCAGAGGCCCACGAGACAGTTTACCCCAGGAGTCTAAGCCAGGGGATTATTCTGGAGAAAGAAGACTGAAATGCAAGATGGATGCTTTTGACTGTACACTGTGGGACCTCTGACACTGACTTGTGCCATGAAGATCACCTTTCACACCGAGCAGTCTGCTTTTGTAGCTTGTGATTGAGTGTCTGGTCTGGTTTGATCTTATGGTCTTTGAGACAAACCGTATGGGGACAAATTGCTGTACTTTCTGTTGCGGTCAAAAGAATAAAATAAAAAATGAAAGGCACCAGAAAAGAAATAAGGACCTTGCTTGTTGCAGCCCAGTCGGAACAGCTTTGTGTTTTTGTCACGTTAAATGTGAAGTATGGTTGCGGCGCACTTGACTTGTGCTGTTTGATTGTGCCTAATCGGCAGTCTGTTCTAAGACTTCCTCTCTTGAGGATAATGGTGGTTTGCTGAGATGCTGGCTATGGAGCCGTTACGCACTCAAAACAAAACACAAGTTTGTGCGCGAGCGTGTCTGCACACACCAACAAGAAGGAGGAAAACAGGAGGGGGAGAGACTGACACTACGCCTGTTGATGTCCCAATACTTATGGAAAGTGAAAGCACAAAACTTCAAAGACGATAACACGGCTTAACTGTAACTGTGATGTAAAGAGGATGCTTGAACAGACCAATATCTACAGCTCATGAGTATGTGCCTAGGAGAGGAAGCAAAAACTGTACATTTGAAGTACATATACAACATAGTACATATCTCCATACCTCCAGGTAAGCTGATGGGGCCACAACCTTTGCCCTGGGGGTCCTCCCTCACGATGAAGATGCTCTTTTTGCAGAGCCTCCAGAGGCCAAAGTGGGCTGCCTCGCAGGTGGCGTTGAGCTTCTCCACCCGCGGGCTGAGCACAGCCCAGTGGTCAGTCACCACCGCCGCCAGCATCGCAGACATGCCCACCACGATCACCACAGACGTGATCTTGACCTTGGTGGCCTGCTCCTCGAACATGTCGCTGCCTGGTGTTTGTGAGTCTTCGTGCTTGCGTTTGCACGCGTGACACAAGCCGGTAAGTTTGTGGCTGTGTTGTGTGTGTGTGATCGTCTTCAGTTCCTTGATGCAAGATGATGAATCCCGAGGTCTGGCCGCCTTGGCTGAAGCTTCCCTATACGTCTGATTACCTCTCCTCTGTCCTGTTCTCCTGTCCGCCGCTCTTTTCTTCTCTTTCGCTGCCTTGTGCCTGGTGGTTGGTAAAAAGGGGCCAGATAACAGTGCCCTACTTTCTACCTCTCTCCTCTCCTCCTCTCCCTCCCCAGTTGATTTTGGTGAGCGGATGCCATTCGGCTTCGACGTGAAGATCTATGGGGAAGTGCTTACACCTATTATATCTGCTGCGTGACCATTCGGACAGGTGTCGGGTCATGGTCAGGTGCTTTAACTTTAGTGTTTGCACACAGTAATGTTTGAATGTTACAGTTCTGAACAGGTGATTACACAGTTAAAGTTGAAAAACGTTTGGCAGATTCAGTATTTCAGTACCATTCCTAATACTAATGCTATCAATCCATTCTTTGTCCAGAACATTCTTTAGTCACATTTAGTGATCAGTCTCCAGCTCAGTTGTCTCAGGCTCGATGTGCCAGAGGACTCCTGGTGGGGAGATTTCCTTTATTAGTTGTCATCTGAATGAGCTGATCTACATAGTCAGCCAATCAGCAGTCAGCGTGCCAGACAAAGGGTCCCACCTGATATCAGCAGTTGATCCAGATTTGAAGAGACAGAAAAATGGTGTTAACAAAGGAACCTTGGAATTGGAGGTTTAGTCAGTTAATCCAATTGTGGAGTTCCACAACTTTCTGCATTATTCTGTTTGTTATTGTGTTATTTTAATGGAGCATTTTGGAGTGAGCTCCAACAAAAATCCCACAAGTGTCTGTCACGTGCTGCATGCACATAAACATAAAGACTTAATGATCTCTCTTTGTTGAGATCTTGTTTTTAGATGCTGTCGGTGGCTGTAAAGAAAAAGGGACATCTAAGACAATGACAGTTGGAGGAGAGAAAAAAAAAAGCGGTAAAATCCTGCCACACCTCAGAGGCATAATCAGCCTTTTCCCTCTGAAATGTTTGAGTAAATGGACAAGCTTTTTATAAACCACCGTGCCCCACTTTAGACAGGACCCTGGCCCATTTTCAGCCCTGACAACACGCGCGCTGCTCCAGCTTCTCAACGCATTCAATGGCGTTTAAAGGAGGAAGTGAAGGGAACGAATTAAAGAGAGAGAAAGAAAGATGGGGCAGGTAAACCACAAAGTCCAGTCTTTAAAGTAAATGAGTAAAATGTGAGCGAACCAGAGTGCTTCCTTCAAACACCATCAGCAACCGACTGAACCGGGAAATCGATCATCAACGATAAGTCATCTCACTCTCCATCTTAGAAAAACACAAACCCCTCAGTGGGGGTCGAGTGGAGAACAGTTGTGTTCATTCTCATGTTCCACCTGGATGCGTTTGCAGCAAAACTGCTTTCCCTCCCGACGGATGAGTCCCTCGCTGTGGCTGTGAGAGCTGCCGCTTGTCTCTTAAGTGTGTAATAATACAGCGCGTCTTACTGAGTGACCCTCTCACCTGCTCCATTTGCTGACGGCTCCCTGGAGACTGGAGAAAGACCAAACGCCTCGCAGCTGCAAAGTCTCCAGGCAACAGCCAGCAGTGATGGCGTCATCAATGCAAGAGTGTCACACTACTGTGGGATCTCTACATGTCAACCGAGCAGCGAGGTGATACACCAAACAAACCCCAGCACCTGGCAGGAAGGCATGAGTGCCACTCGCTGGATTATTATCAACATTACCAGATATACCGTATCACCGGCAAGCTTTCGATGAGGTGACTGTTGACAGCAACACACAGAAGCGGTTCCGGCTGAAATCAGGATTGACACGTCCAAACTCAGCGGTGATTAACTTCAATTACAGCTGCCAGCTCCGCTGTTACATTTTTTTTAATTCCGAGATGAAAAACAACCTTAATTGGAGGCTAATTTTACCCATAGCAAAATAGATTGCACAGCCTTCAGAGGGACCCGTCTGTGTTCAGCTGCTAATGACAAGCAACATCACTCAAGCTAAATTAGATTACCCATGCCCTGAGGCCATCTCTATGAGGGTCACGTTAATATTCTCCAAACAACGCCATCGGTCACCATACACATTCGCCTCGGTGGTGCCGACCCGTTCTTGCGAAACCCTTTGGCCATCGATCTACATGCAGTAGCGGTTAGGTGATGTGGGACAGTGAATTGTTAACTGTGGATAATTAGCACAGATTGAACAAAAATGAAATAAGGTGGAAATTACGAGGTGCTGGTGTAGCTGTTTTACTGCAACACCAGATATTTCAATCAAAAGATAATTTCCCCAGCTAGATAAGCAGTTCTCATTCCTCAAATGAAATCTCGCCAGCGTAATTACTCATATCAGACAGGATAATGTACTTTTGTTTATTGATTTTATGTTATGGCACACCATACCTCACTTCATATTACTGTCTCACTGCTGTTTCTATCCATGTATATGATGCAATAATGATATAGAAACAGCTTTAGAGGTGTTGGTCTCCTCACATGATCACATACAGAAACGCTTGAAAGGCAGAACCAATAGAAAACAGAGTCAACACAGCTATGTACTATTCAATCGTTCATTCTGCTTGGAGAAAGAAAAACACTCAACATGGCGAAAGGACAGTAACCTCAAACTTTATTTCATTTTTTTGCTTCAACCTGAAATTCATATGATTCATACACACTGCGAACAGAAACGTTCGGTTTACCCCCTAAATGAATCAGCTGTCTGAATGTTGACATAAAAAAATGGCTCCACGTGTTCCTCTGGTTATTTATTACTTTATTTTGTAGAGCAGTGCCAGTTGCACAATGCTGACTTTTTATTTATTTTGATTTATTTCTGCACAAAACAATGCAGCAGCAGAAGTGGCTCATGTAGCCCATTGAGAGATGACAGCTGAAGAGGCTTTCAGGGCTCTGAGAAGGTCAGCCATCTGAACAGCTGCAATCAAAGGTCTTCAAATGAAAACAAGCCCTTACTTGGCTGTAATTATATAATATTTATTGGCATAAATCCTTTATATCCCCTGTCTTTATCAGATTTCAGATCAATCGACTGTTGTCACATTACTGTTTTCAGTATTTCCTTCATTTGGATGAATTGTCTTGAAATTTTGTATACATAATAGAAAACAAAAAAAGCAAAACCATTATCACCTAACATTTCCTCTTCCACCTCCATCATGTCAATTTTTTATTTTTCTACTACTTTGGTTTGGATAGCTGCAGAACTATTAACACCCCCCCCACACACACACACACACACCTCAGTTGCACAGGTGAAAATATAGTTAGTTGTTAGCTTAATGCTAATGAGCAAATGTTAACAAACAAACAATGGTGACAATAGTGACAAGAGTAAACAGTGATATGCAATTTTCAGTAACGTTGGCAGTGCTAACATGTTAACTGACTCACAGCCACACGGAGCTGCTCACATGGATGTTGTCTGTTGGTTTAACAACAAAATAGTTTAAATCCAATTATTAAGTGTAGCAATAAAATAATGGGGTATTATAAATAAAACAAAGGCACTCTAATATCCAATATATTCAAAATGAAACTTTTAATTAACTGCTTAAATGTGTGCTTTAAGCATATTTTATCTTGGACAAAGAAATGGATTTTTTTTATATACCACAGCAAGTGTGTATCTCTACCTTTATTATGCAACTCAGTCAATTAGCACCTTCCCGTCTGAATATGTGCTCAAATGTATGTAGTTTATTTTTTGGGGAAAAAAAGACAATGTGCTTATTTCACAACAATAGTAAGCAATAGCATTAGCACATACAGTAGAGTACAGTTGACGCATACCACTGAGTAGAAAATATAGTTTCTTCTACTAAATGAACTAAGCATACTTACCTTACAAAAAGAATACTGAATAGTTAGATTTAACATCAAAACCAACGTGTTTACCTGTGTATAAAATGGTAAATTGAAATGTGTGACCAGCTGTTCAGCACAATAACACTTTGAAGCCTCTGTTCAAGTCTTTGCACATTCAGTGTTTTTTCGAGTGTGTTCTTCTTTCTTTTGTATTTTGTATTGTACATTTATATACAACCTTACAGCTTTACATTACAAACTAACATATTTTATCCTTTCCCCCCACACTGCAATATGAAAGTGCGACTCCATCAAGAATGCTAAATACACGCTAAATACAATCACATACAACTTTGCGTTTGAGTGAGCTTGTTTGGCAAACCAGAACCAAATAAATAGCTAATTTATTGGAATAAAACGATTCCAATAAATAAATAAATAAATTAATAAATTATAATATAATTAATACCCCCCTGCTGGTTCTTGGAACACGCTCAAGCAGGCACTCAAAGTATTTTCTTCATAGATTTATGATTTTTTTTTTTTCTTCCTCGAGTCATTTTCACAAGGTTTGTCTTGGCCACTGGTCCATTTTCCACCCTGCCACACAGCAAAGAGGGGACCGGCAAATGTGTTCAACCTGCCATGACAACACTGCATTTCCTGAGAGGACCAAAAGAAAGAGCAGAGATGGACATGCAGGCTGACAGCAGACATGCCCGTCTTGTTATTAGATCCAGATCCTCCAGGGACGCAGTCGCAGACAGGTCCCTCTGTCCTCTGTCTGGGGCCTCTGTTTGACACGGGGGCAGCGAGACAGACACACAGGCACTGTGACAGACAGACAGACAGACAGACAGACAGACAGACAGACACGCCTTCTCTGCCCGACTCTGATCCTTATCCATTAAGCACTGTGGCAGCGGGGCTTTTGTTCAGAGCAAAAGGATGTCCTGACCTGTACAGTGTTCACAGTTATGGGGACCCCCCTTTTGGCCAGCTGCTCTCCTCTGGTGACAGACACACACACAATGTCACATCCATCACAGGGCTGCGATGGAAAGATGGCAGACTGATATGAATGTGAATAAGACGGGGCCCAGTGAACGGAGGTGTGTCACTGACAAAAGGGACATTTTATTCCGCTGACTAATGGGACAATAGAAGAAGAGGATTGAGGAGAAGCGTCAAGGTGACTGGTCGACATGTACAATGTGCTAAAATAGTAAACATATAGTGTGCTACGAGTTAACAAGAGATACGTTTTGATAAAAAGATATTTTGAAATGAGTTACACATTATTTGTGTTTGTGTAAAAGGCCGTGTGTAACCTATGGGGCAGTGCTGAGACGGCTTCTGTTGCCTCTTTCATACCCATGAGTCAAACTGGTACTGCGGACACAATAGACACTGTGAAGACGAGTCCACACTTTAACCACACACACGCACACACACATACATGCACAAAGGCAACACTTTCAGGAGATCCCATATAGCACCTTGTGAAGTAACATACAGGTAGAATGCTGCCGATCGCCACATTTCAATGCTCCCACAACATATAGTGACAAATAATTACACAAACAAGGCCTGTGATCCACAGTGTGTTGAAGCGTTATGACCAAAGATAACACAATGGCTACAGCACAGACAATGGCAACTCTATTCTGCTTCCTCTGAAAGCAGGCATTAATTGAGTTCTCTCCAATGGATCATCCTCTGTGCAGCCGACTGTCCTCTGGCGTCCTTCTGGTCCTTTTCCAGAAGACATTCTCTGAAAACTGTGCCTCTAAGATGGCAGGCTATCACGAGCACTCAGGCTCCTGCAGCTCAGCCCACTGACTTCTCCATCATTTCCTGTTGAACCCTGAGCCCTGGAATGTGACACTCACACCGGTGTGGTCCTGCGATTCACGCTGTCCTTTAAATCATTGGGGAAACAGTTATGGACCTGGAGGAACTCAGCAGCCGCCTCATGTTCAGGGCTGTATGTGTTCTCTGTCACGCTATCCCTCGCCAGGGCGTACATGGACAGCTCGTCCAGGGGACCACTGGAAGATGGCGCCCCCTTCAGCCCGACCACGGGCGAATTCTCCCGGGATGCCTCCGTAGAATGAGAGCTGGCGCGGGATGTCCGTCGGCGGTAGCGGAAACTCGGTATCCTGGAGTAAGGCGAGGAGGACGAGAGTGAGCGGATAAACTCGCGACGCGCCTTCCAGCGAACCTCCTTGTTTCTCTCAATGTAAATGTTGATGGTGAGCACGGCCACAGCTTCCGCCACAATAAAGGAGAGGGCGCCGAAGTAGAACGACCAGCCATAGAAGTAAGTGTACTTTTTGTCATCGTCGCGCTTCTCATTGGGGTCTCCTGCGTTGCTGGATATGTAGACGATGATGCCAATTATGTTGCTCAGACCTGGCAAACCAGAAAGGGGCAAAAAAAAGAAAGAAGCGAAAGAAAAGGGTTAAGGAAACAAAAGTAATAATGAGTAATAATGAGAATCAGTAATAATGAGGAAAACGCTAAACTGGCACAATCATCCTCCAATGATAACAGGCCTCGCCCTTGATGACAACCTCATCACTTGTGTGTGAGGTGTGTGATGGACTGAGATCCTGACCTCCCTTCAGCGAGCAATGAAGTTTGTCTGCATGATTGCGCGACTGATGAATTGCAATATGTGACCACGGGTGCTACATCAAGCTGCCTTTGTTCATTACCAAAGCTCTGGCCCTTACATGATTGCTCCTTGCTGGGAGTAAGGCTGACACTGCATGTAATCCTCCAGCTCACCTGCAGCTACGAAGAGGATGCCAGCACTGAGGAGGACGTTGTTAGTCTTGCTGTAGACGCGGCCCACGCCGACACACAGCCCTCCCAGCATCAACAGGATGGTGCTGAGGATGGGGAACACGCTGGAGGCCCGAACTATACCTGTAGAGACAAAGCCACTGGTTAATGGTCTTTACACTGTCCATTAACCCATATTTGATTGGGCAATAATAATCAGGCAAGTTAATAACACATGAAATACCAATGACTGAATCAATCCGTCAATCAATAAATTGTCTTTTAAGGCTTTTTACAGACACCAAAATGCAACAATAGGAGACAGCTGGAGAGTGGACTCTTTAACAACACTGTTGTCAAAAAAAAATGAGACTCTTTTTAAATAATTTGAATTTCCATTACCCTGCTGGGCCCTCAGCTACCCAGTTCCACCTCCTCTTCATCCATTTGAAAACTCCATTATCGTTTATACTTCGGGGCCTTGTTGTGACAGAGCTTTGCTAATCAGCTGTGGGATGTAACAAGAGCTCTCACTGACTATCAGCTCCGCAGAAATGAATCACTCACTGCCATTTTGTAGGTTTCCAAAGATGGACAAGCACATGTAGCAGTGAAGTCTTTTATCATGTGTCTTTTTCTGATGGGCTGAGTTTGGACTTTGTCCAAAGTCTGATGAGTCTTCTTTGACCTCTGTATGGACAGATAGTAAACTGCATGTCCTTGAAGTGGAGGTTCTTTGCTAATTGAATGTCCCTATTTGCATCAAATAACTAAGCATGTTGAGTGTTTTTAATCAAAATTTCACCAAAGATCTTGAATTAGTTGCTAACTAAGCAGCCTTTGGTCTTCAGGTGTTTTTACTGAGAGAAAACCCTTCACCGTGAAAGGGGATTGTGTTCTTATACTAAGCACAACGCACAGCAAAGAAAAAAACTGGGGACTCGCTAATAAAAGAAACCGAAACACAAAAAAAAGAAATATGTGTTTCCCCTGCAGATCATTATCTACTCTTTATGTCTGCCCGAGCTCCGTGTCAAAAACCACAGTGTTACGGTATCATAAGAAAATAAGGAGCACTGAACTTTGCAAAAAAACCAAACAAACAATAAAAGTACTTCTCCATTCAAAATAGATACAACTGGCTTTACCTCGTGTTTGTGCTTGCCCTTTCATTTTCCCATAAAGCTTCAAATATATAATTAGAACTGGATTACCTTCACAGCTGTGAAGGTAAACAACTGCGATGCGCCAAACCAAATAGAATTAGAAATAAATTAAATATGATGAGGTGTGGACACAGTGTGATGACGCTTGTATTATCTCATCATTATCCATTAAGAAGGTGGTTGTGCGACGATGCCTTTGTTCTGCTTTTTATCAACCTCTGCATAAAAGTCAACGCACTTTCCTGCCCGAACACGGGCGGTTTTTGACGCCGCCAGACAAAAGAGGGTGAGTGAGGAGCACTTACGCAGCAGGTACTCGGAGCTGTCTGTGTCGTAGTCATTGTCGTCAGGGAAGTGGTTGATCCGGTAACAGCTGCCCTGATTGATGCCTGCAGGACAAAGACAGTCAGAGTGAGGGTCTCCAGTCCACTGCAGATTCTATATGTGTGTTCATGTATGTGCAACAACAAATAGGATCAACAACGTAAGCATTCATTTCCTATTCAGCTGCATTTACCCACTGCTTCAGGGTCACACTGTTGCTGTGAAGTGATCACACTCATGTTGGTTGCAGTTATGTGTGGGTGCTGCAGTTACAACCACAGTTGCTCCGTACCCGGTGGCCTGTTTTTGTTCGAGCGTGTCCACCGGAGTGAGACGCCACTGTGTATGTGTCTCAGATAAGAGGAAGTGGAGTGGGAAGTCGCCGCTCGGACGAAAAAAGGCAACAGGAGCAGCAGGACACAGGCTTTCTTATGAATTCAACTGAGCAATGAGTAACACTATCGGACAAGTGTTATTGGAGAACGTTAACACTTGTACATTGTTACTCCAGCCATTTCCAAGGTTTTTCTCTATCCTAAAAATAAAAACACTTTATTTTTTTTTAAACATGATTCATTTCATTGCTGAATTGAAACACCTCCACATAGAGCACGTTAGACAGTTTAAACTGGTCCATGCATACATCCCATAAATGCTGCATTTTCTCTGGGACTATCACTTTCAAGCGAAACTCTGGCCTTTAATTTAAACTGTTGTTGACCGCTCCCGGGGTCAACCGTTAAACCCTGCACAGTCCAGGTCACAGCTCGGTGCACACAGATTTGCAATCGAACATCGGTGTGAGGATTGGGAAGTTGGTGTTTTTCGAGGATCGGCCTACTTGCTATGCGGCTGTGTGCCTAAGATTGCAACGCTCGCATGGATTTTGATGGGTCTTGGCGCGTGTCCGTATCGTGCTCATGTAAATGGAGGAGTGGCGGGAGAACACAAGAAGTCTATTCGAGCAACAGCGAAGACTGAATGCCGAGGTGAGCCGGAGCGGGAGAACGGAGCGGCGGGTTAGAGGGAGCGAGGTTGCAGCCTGTAGCAGAGAGGTGCCTGTAGCAGTAATTGAGCGGGGATATAAACAACACCTTGTCTGGAGAGAAAGAGGTTGGGGGTGGGTTTAATGGATGCGCTCGTTGCAGTGGTGGTAATGATAGGAGCTCTTTGGCTGTTCATTCACCATTTGGGCTGTGAACGCCCTCAACACTTTAGTCATTCCGCAAACAACACCCACGGTATTAAAGGTGGGCTGGGCTGTGGTTCAATTTACATATTTTTACATAAGCATTAAGTGTTGTGTGTGTGTGTGTGTTATGTGATCCTGTGTGGAACGCTGCTTGTGTCATTTTGGATTTTGGATTAGGGGATAGCAATTGGCCATGCGCTCCACCAGCCTTGGTTACTGTTGCTCTGCCTGTCCCTTTGTCCAAAGACACGCGTGTTACGTTAATTGGAGACCTGTCATAAATGTCTGATGACCGCCTTGGTTCCTGCTTATGGTAACGAGCTCGTTAGCTGACAAATGGAAATTACTCCGAGCAGATTAGCTACAGCAGATAATCCATTAATTACACGTTTGCATTTTTAATTTTGAGGGAAACAGCAACCTTTATACTCTAAATGCCAGCTATCTCTTTAGCCCAGTGTAAACAGACGCAGCTGGTACAGAATCCAAAGCAGATGTGTGCTGAGCCCAGTGATGGATGGTAATTTATGACTGGACAATCACCGTTCAGTGAATTGGTGAATTGTTACCTAAACCTCATTGAAGCTTTGCCTCTATCTCTGGAAGCACTCACAGCTTTTACTTATCCCACCTCCGAAAGTCCCACCTTTTATCCCTAACAGCCCACAGAGATTAAAGCTGACCGATCACCATATAAATGTCAGCCTTCCCATTAACTGACAATGGCAACAATCACAGACGGGCACCTGTCGACTCCATGTCCCAGGTGCCCACGGGTGAGTGGCACAGCCATCATTGCCCATGGCACAGCTTTTAAGGGCACGCTCACTTCCATTAACTAGGTCTGCTGCCTAATAAGGGACATCAAATTAATTAGCGTCAGATCAGTCGGTGGAAATGGAGCACAAGTTTCTGTGTCTAGTCACTGGCGGAGAAAAAGGGCTATGAACTATTTTAAGCAGCGACGTGAGACTTTGTGCCTGATTAAAAAAAAAACACATCTGGTGCACATGATTAGATCTAAAACAGTGAAGATAACAGAAATACAGACACCTTTGCTATCCCGCTAATTGCTGCATAAACACCACATGTCTTGTTGTAGCTTTAAACGTGCGTTTCTGTAAGTGTGTGTGTGTGTGTGTGTGTTTTCCATCAAATTAGAAATCAAACTTTTACATTTTATATAATTGCTGCTCACAAAAACACACCTCTCACTGTGAACCTAGAAAACTATGATTAGTTTTGAATAGTAGACATGGTTAAGTCTGGCCCCTCTTGCCTGAGTGTGTGTGTGTGTGTGTGTTGGGGGGGTGTGTATGTGTGACAGAGAGTGGATGATATGGAAGAAAATATTGCTACTGATCTGAAATCTGATTAGAAACCCTAGCCTGAAGGTCTGTGATTTATGAGTGACAGTTATCAGCTCATTTTCTATTTTTGTTTTGGCGTGTGTGTGTGTGTGTGTGTGTGTGTGTGTGTGTCTGAAATGAGATAAAGTGTGAATACTGACTATACGGGGAGGGACGATGGGAGAGAAGGCGGAGATTAAACAAGGGACGACTGTACACGGAGATGAAAACAACAAAGAAAGGACACAGAGGAATGATGGGGAGGGGAAACAGGCGCTGGCATCATTTCAATGGGACTTGGTCAAGGGAAAACAGCAGTGAAACAGTCATTGGGGGAGGGATGGGGGGGTCAAGAAAGAGTGTAAAGGTGCAGAATGGAGATCATTCAGTAAAGGTTGGAGCACAACAGAATGGCTTTGCCAGACAGGCATCCAGACGTCCATCATATTATATATGTTACAGGTGCAGGTTATGACTCAAAGCAGAAAAGTGTATTCATTGTCATATTTCTGAAATTGCTTCAAGGTGAATGCACTGTGACAAATTGTGATTTAACCTGACACAGTCATTACATGGGAAACAATGGGTTTCCTGGGCCAGACTGGAGTTGCAAAGCCCCATGCTGAGCATCTCCTCCTCCTCACCATGGCAACCGCTGTTAGTCTTTAATAATCTCATTTACATAAACAATCTCCAAGGATGCTTTTGATATCTTCATTGCATTCTGGTACCGACCAAATGAGGCAAACCCCCTTCGCTCTCACTGATCTGTCACCGCTTAACAACACGCGACTGCGTAACATAAATGACACGTGCACACATAAGCTCGCAGATGTGGTCCAAACATACAGGCGCGTTGTGCAGGGAGCAGCTGTCATAGCAGCGGTGCCGCTGACAACAGGATGATGCGTGTTGTCATTAGTTTGAATTAGCTCAGCCAATAAGGGAGCGGCCTCAGTGGAATACAACAAACGCTCACTCCAGTGTTTCCAGGAGTACACTATATCATGACAATGAGCTGCAAGTGACACATGCACCCACTTCCTCATTTCCACAAAGCAACGGCTCTGCAAGCAGACTGATGAATAAACCAATGAAAAGTGACTTATTATTTCATTTCGCTTGAACCACATTGCCTCACATGGGTGATATCCCTTCAGTCAAGCTGCACAGAACAGATCTTGGACAATTAGGAACAGCAACACAGTGTTCTGCTTTTCCTCTCTTCATCTCCTCACTGCTTATAGAGCCGTGTGACCACACAGAAGACGATCGGTGGTTTGCAGCAGGTGGGGTGATTGGGTTTGATCAAGATGTAAACAGAGCACAGAGGCAGACATGCACACACTTTAACTAACACAGACTCGGCAGTGCAAACATTCATTACTCTGGAAACGGGGAATGCCTGAATATCAAAGCATCTGAGCAATCAAACAAATCCTTATTTTATTTTTCCCATCCAAGTGAGGATAAATGAAAAGCAATTTGGGTGAAGACGTCAGTGATTCAGCGTTGACATGACTGACAGCTGGCTAATTAAATTGTCACCAGGCTGCAGTTTCATCAAACACAGCTCCGCATGTGGAGCCACATTGTTAAATATCTGTTGCCTTCACTTTGTCACTTACTTGTAAAAAAGTGCATATTTTGTGTCATACATTCCCAACATGCTACAGCCTGTCATGTTTACCCTGGCATCGTAAAATATTGCACCTCATATGTTTAATTATGTTCCCTCAGCAAGTGGATTTCCCAAAATGTCAAACATACGCTTGCACACACATCCAGGAAGAGAAATTACATTCACCCATAACTGGATGGTTTCTGCTAAGACAGAGGATTCAAAAACAAAAAAACAAAAAAACAAAACAGAATTTAAACTTTAAAAAGAGACAAACAGCGACAGCGAGAACATGCACATCCAGCAGAGGTAACAACAGCGCGTGTGACTGAGGTGGCTGAGTTGGTGTCCTGCTGTTTATTCAGTGCACCTGTGTGTGGCTTCTCATTCGTATTAATTGCAGACATCTGGTGGATGGCAGAAACAGCAACGTGACCACTCCCCTCAATTAATACCAACAACAAGGCAATCACTCCAACCCACATCCAGCTGGGATGTTTACCATAAATATGTACCTGCTGATTAGATTCATCACTTGTTAGCGTTCGGCCTTAGAGCTGATTCCAAGGCAAATGTCTGTGCACACAGTGCATGTTCAGTACGTTCACTCATGGGTGCTGCCCTTGCTTTGCAATATCCATGTGAGGAAACAAAGAGTAAAACGAAATCAAAGCAGCTCTTGAGAAATAAACAGGGCTCGGCGGCGAACAGGCTGCGATCTGGCCTCCTCCTTAAATGTCACCCGCGCCTGCTGAAGAGGGGGAAAGGCTTGTTGTGCAGGGAGTGTGGAAAACACTAAAACACATTCATTACATGGTTGTGGGAAGGGGGGGTCGGGGTGGAGGGAGGGGGGGGGGCTGCGTGGAGAGTTCAGAACGGCTGCTATGTGTGTTACAACAACGTGTTGTCGCTGAGCGAAAGAGTCGCCACAATCTGTTCGGCCAAATGTGGTGACGTTTTCCCCAGTAGCTGTGATACGCACAGAGCCGTCCCCGTCAATAACCCAGTGTTGTTGTCATTATGACCAGAGGTGTGTGTATGTTTGAGTGTGTGTGTGTGTGTGTGTATGTGGGGGGTTGTCTTCCTTTCTTGTCTTCTCCTCTATACTTATGAGTCTCCATGACAACAGAGCCACTGTCCAGCAGCTTGCTGCTTTTAGCAGAGGCACAGAAGTGAAACTATCAACACTGAGGAGGATGATATGATAAGCTGCTCCTCTGCTTGTGCAAATGATGATTCCAAAAAGAAGTCGCACTGTCATTAATCCACTCCCATTGGTTACTTCCCTTACTTCTTCTGATGGAAGATCATGCTTGACATCATAGTTGGCCAGTTTTCATAAACGTACTTGTCATCCGTCAGTGTTTCAGAGAATAGAACGGAGACTGGGAGTTTGTCCCCATCACCAACAGGTGCCCCGCCGAGCGTGACTCTCAATAAACTGGAAGTGTCATAACACATCAGGATGTTATTCACATGTGTCTGATGGGTCTGTCGTCGCCACAGGATGAACCCAGACACTGTTTCATCGCTGATGGCGCCTGACTCTTTCTTTACACTGTGACTGTAAAGCTCGAAAAGGTGAATGAGAACGAGTTCAGCCATTCACAGAGCAGTCTGCGGAATGATGCACACCTGGCCCAGCACAAGAAAAAATATATATATATATATGTGTGTGTGTGTGTGTGTGTGTGTATACACAAATGTTAATAATGTTTCTAGTATTCAGTCAAATATGTATTTCAGTCTTTTTTGTAGGTGTTTGATATTCATCAGAATAAACGAATGGCAAATTAAATACACAAATGACAACACAACTAAAGGAAATGGAAATTACAGTATTATTTTTCAATTACTACATTTTTAAAAAATAATTTTAGAATTGTATGTCTTTGTACAAAATGCTGGTCCTGATACTGATATGACAATAAGTCTGTGTGTTACATTTGTACGTCCCTGCTGGAACACAATGTGTTGTGTTGTGGGTGAACACCTCCTCCTGTTTGTGTTTCTCTCTGATGTGTTTTCCTAATCTTCTGGCAAAACCACATCCACTTGTTATTTTGACATGTTATTTCAAACAGCGTGCTCCTGTTTTCCATTATTTTCATTGCGCTTTATTTCCATTTAGATGCTGTGGATTTTTTTTTTTTTTGCGTCATGACAGGCGTTTGTGCCAAGAAGAGAACCATCCAGTCTCATCGCCTCACTCGGCCATAGCTGGAGCCAGGAGTCGCGAGGTGGCCGGAAGAAAGATCGCTCAGTGATTGAGCGTCTGCCTCTGCCTCTGAATGAAGACGTCACAGCCAACGCAACTGCCCATCCAATGCGTCTGCGTCAAATGATTCCAAAACATCTCCCAAAAGCATGAAACGATGGAATGATGGACGTTATGCAATCACAAAAATATAAATGTATATTTATTTATTTCTATTTTGCATGAAAGTGGCGTGAACTCAGACTCGTCTATTTTTAAATCACCGGGCATGTTTCCATAGCAATTTCATGGATGTTGCCAAGCAACAGCATCGGATACAATGAAGACATGAATGAAAGTAGACTAATAGCGTGCACATTTGCTGACTTTAAAGTGAATGGGCTGTGACGCGCCGGCTTGGCGTGGCATCCTCACACAGACTCACACAGCCTGCACGCGCTGGAACAATGCGATGGAACAGGCGGCTGACAGTTTGAGCTGAGTGTGGGACACCATCCGTTTGTTTCCGCCTACCTGCTGATAATACCCGCACGTGTGTGTATTTGTACTTCCTACACCAGAACTATATCAGTTTTATGATGATGTATTTTTTTATGATGCATTTGTTGAGGTGCTCCAATTTTGGGTGCACACGGTGCCGCGTGCGTAAAGGTTTGCGCGCTCTGGTGACCGTGCGCACCTGGAATCAAAAGACTCCTCCACAGTCACTAACACTAACTGTTGCATCAGTGAGTCGTGCAGTTTGTGTACAGTTACCACACAGAGCCCTGTACAAAAACCCAAAGTCAGACTGGACTCACCTTCAATACAGCAGATTCTCCACAGCCCGGAGTGGGTGAGGTCGCCTTTCTTACTTTTGGGCTGGGTCTCGTCCGCGGTGCTATTGGTCCCGTTGCAGATGTACGCCCGCGAATAGAGCCAGTAGTCCGTGCCAATGGCGATGGTCATCAGGCTAAAGGCAGCGAAAGCCCCCACGGTGGCCAGCAGCGTTTGAACCCCGCGGTCACACCAAGCCATGACGCTTCATACTATAGCCCACACTCTCAGCGGTCCTGCGTGCACGCACCGGGGCGCGTCAGGGCGCGGATCACTTGGTCATGCTCCCACCTCTCTCTCTCTCTCTCTCTCTCTCTCTCTCTCTCTCTCTCTCTGATCAGCTGTTTAAAGTGGAGCGTTTGGCTCAGAGGAAGAGGAGGAAGAGGGGATGCTGACTTGAACGATCACCTGATGCGGAAGACCAACTGGTTGGATGAGATATGGCACCAGTTGTGTCCACTCAGAAACTCCACGCTGGTACGGAGCGCGCAGGACAACACGACAGCAACATGGTGTCCTCGTGCCCATGAGCCCCCCCCCAAACCTCCTCACCACTCCACTCCTCTGTTTCCGCCCTTTTACCTTTGTCTCCCAACACTTTCCCCCTCTGTTCCCACACTGGCTGCGTCTCTCTAAATGGCCATTGCCAAAGAGGGCTACGTCAATGACTCTGAAGTGAGACCCCACCCTCGCCAAACCTATAACCAATGGAGGAGATCAGCCGGTGAAGAGAGACAGAGGAAGAACTCTCTGGCATTACAGTGCACCGATCGCACATCGAAACGTGGATTAAGTGGCAAAAATGGTAATTAGCCTAAACAATCAGTATCTGTATCGTGTGGCACTGGGGCGCATTCAGCGGTAGAGTCAGCTGTCACCGGGGTGAGGGTTACAGCTGGGGGGGGGGGGGGTGGGGGGGGGGGATGACTTGAACGATCACCTGATGCGGAAGACCAACTGGTTGGATGAGATATGGCACCAGTTGTGTCCACTCAGAAACTCCACGCTGGTTCGGAGCGCGCAGGACAACACGACAGCAACATGGTGTCCTCGTGCCCATGAGCTCCCCCCCAAACCTCCTCACCACTCCACTCCTCTGTTTCCGCCCTTTTACCTTTGTCTCCCAACACTTTCCCCCTCTGTTCCCACACTGGCTGCGTCTCTGTAAATGGCCATTGCCAAAGAGGGCTACGTCAATGAGTCTGAAGTGAGACCCCACCCTCGCCAAACCTATAACCAATGGAGGAGATCAGCCTGTGAAGAGAGACAGAGGAAGAACTCTCTGGCATCACAGTGCACCGATCGCACATCGAAACGTGGATTAAGTGGCAAAAAATGTGAATTAGCCTAAACAATCAGTATCTGTATCGTGCGGCACTGGGGCGCATTCAGCGGTAGAGTCAGCTGTCACCGGGGTGAGGGTTACAGCTGGGGGGTGGGGTGGGGGTGGAGGAGGGAGCAATAATGACAGGCTTTGACCCGATGGACTGTCTCTGTGCTGCACTTACTCCAAACAACCATCTCCCCGCGGAAACGACCATCAAAAAGCAATTAATTCCTGAGCAATGCGCGTCACCACCATGCGCACGCGCGCAACGATAGATAGATAGATAGATAGATAGATAGATAGATAGATAGATAGATAGATAGATAGATAGATAGATAGATAGATGTGGTATGTGTGTTATGTTTTCCTGTATATATAACACGAGTGTATGAATTATTCTTTATAATAACCAACACAACATGTCAGATTCACAGACCCACACTCACTCCGCAGTCTGGTTTTCATCACGCACCTGACAAATTGGTTAATTAAACGCGCAAACAAAGGAAGAGAGGAGATTTGGAAACCAGCAGGGAAACATTTCAGGAGCGAGCTTGCTGGGTGGCTTCCGCCGACAAGGTGCCTCATTGATTGATTAGTTAAAAGCTAACTGGAAATCAAAGCCTCGATAGCACTGCAGTTCTGTTTACTGTCAAAATCCGACCAGCACACGGGCTGAGTTCACCCTCAGGTGCAGGCTGTAAACACACTGATCCTTTATTGCGTCCCAGTACATGTGTAAGCATCAAGTGTGAACCAGTTCAGAGATAGATGCTGTCAACAGACTGAAGCAGTTGTGGTCGCCGAGGTACGATATTTAAACTGCCTCATGTACACTCACACGCACAGATCTGTCACCGAGGGGAACTCTGTGTCCTCTACAGATGAACGTGAAAACAGACGCAATCACAATGGTTTAATGGAGGCACTTTAATATCATCAAGATGTCAGGTGCAGTGATCAGACAAAAAAAACAGCCATTAAACTGGTATTTTACAATTAACCCAACAATTGTTTTCCTTTTGTATGAAGGATTTTATAAAACAATAGTTATTTGTTTTTTCTTTGTTTCTGTCTTCGTCTATCCTTCTTTGAATATTTCTATGATTGCAACCTAGATGATCTTCACACATTTTCTCTGTTTATTTATCATTGACCTGTTGGTTTCGACGCGGCGCATCACTACTGTATACACGTTGTACTATCGCCCCCTGATGGTGGCACCAACTCCCTGCTCCACCGGAGGTAAAGGAAATATTGGTAAAAGTACTTCAGTGCATCTGAGTTAAACTCACAAGGAGTGGACTGTGACGTCAGAGCTACGGCGCCTGCTGACTTATGCGCACGCGCACGGCTCCAACTCCACGGCTCTCTCCCTGGCTTTAGCAGGCGACGGATGCGCATGCGCCAGCGCAACAGTGACGCCAATGTCAACACCGCGTGTGTTTCCTCAACAACATCCGAACAAAGGCCTGCCCCTTTTTCATGAGGACTTCTCTACCGCCATCGTTACTTTACGTGTAATCACGATTACTGAATCGGATTACGGTACTTTTGTGCTATTTCCCGACGTCGGTGACAGTAGAGGCGGCGTCCGCGATGGATGTGGATCAGCACGACACCAGCGGCGAGACCAAATCGGCCATGCACACTTGGCGTTATCGCCACCATTTCACGTACAAGGCAGATCAAGGGAAAAATATCATCGTCCAGTGTAATCTCTGTCTGCCGAGGGTCAATCTGCTGTCCACGTCGAAAACCTCCACCTCAAACCTTAAGAAGCATTTAGACGTGAGTTACAGACAGTGTCATCCCTGACTCACCACTCACACTCCCCCCCCCCCCCCCCCCCCCCCCTTCAGCCGTCAGTTCATGTTTGACAGAGAGAGAGAGAGAGAGAGAGTCAATGAATGAATAGTAGCCCTCGTGATTAATGGTTAATAACAGTTACAGTATGTGTGCTGATTACCAGCTCGTGCCCCTGTTCATTCAACTTTGCCTTTAAAACAAAAAAGAAAACAACAACTCAGACCTGACTGTTTTGTTTTTTTTTTTTACTTTATTTTTCTTTTTAAATAAAATGACTGATGATTTTATTTGTCGGTTGAAGTCTGCACACTGACACTAACACAGTGACAGTTGCGGCATGGCGTCCCCCCACCAGCACTGACGTGAAACCCCTGTCTTTCAGAGAACGCACTTGGGCTGTGAAGCCAGTCCTGATGCCAAGAGGGGCAGGAAGAAAGAAGAGCGCAACGGCGAAGAAAGCAGGCACTGCCAACTCAAAAAACTCAAGGCGGAGATCATGTCCAAATGCATGACCCAGGCAAAGATCGATGATCTCATCTTCAATTTCATCGTGGAGGACTGCCAGTCATTTTACGTGCTGGAACAGCCTGGTTTCAAGAGGCTGATTGCAGGATTAACAGAAGGGCTGAAGTCCATGGACAGGGTCGCCTTGTTCACAAAGGTGGACCAGGGCTTCTCCAGGATGCGGGAGGAGCTGATGGCAAAACTCAGCAACGTCCAGTACGTGTGCACCACGGCTGACGTCTGGACAGCCAACAGCAGGAGCTTCTTTGGGATGACGTGTCACTGGATCGATGGAGAGTCTCTGGAGAGGAAATCCGCTGCCCTGGCGTTTGCACGGCTGCAGGGCAGGATCACGTATGACACCATCGCAGGGCGGATACATGACATCCATGTCACCTACAACATCGAAAGCAAAGTTCAGACGACAGTCACTGACAACGGCAGCCCCTTCATCAGCGTGTTCAGAGAGTTCACAGCCGACAGCCAGGACAGTGACGATGACATTGGTTTCTATGAAAACGTGAGCACCGTCCTCGAGGGTGAGCCCGAGCAGGACATGCTCCTGTTCCTCCCGACTGTTCAGCGCTGCGCGTCGCACACTTTGGAGCAGATTGTTGCTGAGGACTTTTGGCAGGCAGTGTCACAGGGGCCAATGTGCCAGCTATATTATAGTACAATGGCCAAGTTGTCCGCCATATGGAGCAAATGCCACCACCTCCAGGTCGGTATGGACGCGGCAGATGAGATAGGAAAGATGGCCCTGGTTGTGCCCGCTGTTATTCGCTGGAATGTGGAGTTCTGTGCCATGCAGAAGATCGCCTCCCTGACCGAGAGGGAGCTGACGGAGCTGTGTGCCCGCCTGGAGGTCCTACGCCTGCAGCCGGAGGAGCTGGCCTTCCTCAAAGAATACGTGACCGTGTTCCACCCGCTCGCTTTTGCACTTGAACTTTTCCAAGCTGAGCAGAAATGTTATTTGGGTCTCGTCATCCCAACTGTACTCAGTCTAAAGAACAAGTTAAACGAACAGAAGGATGCTGCAAATTACTTTGCCGAGGCCATCGGTGCCATTGCGATGGCTATTGATGTGCGCTTCCAGGAGCTGTTTGCCAGCACAGAGGCAAAGATCGCAACGGCGACTACTCCTCAGTTCCGGTTGTGGTGGATGGCTGCATCAGAGAGGGACGAGATGTGCTCCCTGCTGGCCACAGAGGCCTCCCGGGTGGATCCCTGTATCGTAGCCAAGGCAAACACCTCAAGGAATCTTTCCACCATTGAATCGGAGGATGACTTCTTCAGCTATGGCCCCGTGAAGCCTGCCGTACAGATCCAGGAACGAGGGGTGATGGAAGAGGTCCGCAAATACGTTGAAGGAACAGGGAAGAGCCTCGAGTGCCTGCAGGACTTCCCCCGAGTCAAGCAGCTTTTCCTAAAATACAACACCACGTTGCCATCCACGGCCCCTGTCCAGCGCCTCTTCAGTCAGAAAGGCAACATGGTGACGTCACAGAGAAACTTTCTCACTGATGACTACTTTGAGCGCATCCAGCTGTTAAGATACAACAGCAACGTGTGCTCTTTGGCCACAGAGTGACTATATATTGCCAGGGACTCTCTCTCTTGCCTTTTCATTGATGCAGAATCAAACCACATTGTGCTTAAATCAGTTAATATGTTATTTCAGACAACACAGTCCAGATATGTTTTTTTAATATTACCCTTACCTGTTTTGATAAGTATAGATTTTATCCTTCACTCCTGACTGGCCTAATGAAAATATTGAACTGACAATCATAGACAGTGACATTCAAGGACTGAATACAGTGATAAGCATCTTTATATGTGTGCTATTGTTGTGATTTGAAGTAGTCACAGGGTTAAACTGAAGTGATTTTGTCTCTCAGTTCAGTGAGTGTTTTTTTTCTACAGCTATTTGATGAGAATGCGTCTCCTGTCTGTATGTTTTATATAATATATAAAAAGACAAGGAAAGAGACTTTCGTCTCACCTTTTTTTAGCCAATGAGAAACAAAGACATTTAATGACATTTCTGTTGGGAGGGGATCAGCTGCCTTATTTGCATGCAGCCCTGACTGCATCAAAACACACCGATCCCCTGATTCAAAGTATTCAGTGTTTGTGTGTGGAAAAAACAGGCACACAAACACAGATATTGCAGCCCTGCAGTATCTCGAGTGTATTCTTTGCCATACGCCCAGATGTCAGTTAAGAGCTTTCACCTTGTGACAACAGCTGCCTGGAGACCAACAGGAAGATGTCAGAGCATGCATGCAAACCCTCATACACATATCTGATTGGACCCGAGATGTCGACAACATGACACTTGTGATGGTGCAAAACCAAACCATTACAGAATATGAAAAATCACAGGGAGTTTTTTTTCCATATTTTGCCTGAAGGACTATATTTATATTCTCTATGCAACCCATAACCATAAATTATCATGTTTGGTTCTCTTGAATTCGTTTTGTTAACAAGTAAATAACTTAACACTTTCATGTGTGTACTATTGTAAACAACCTACTGAGTAGTGATGCAGTTCTTTAGTTTTTTACTTGGCTTACAGGACATGTAAGCCAGGTAAACATTTTCCCTAGATGTGTGTGTATGTGTTTTCGTCCTTACTTTGTTTTGGAACAACCACCTGTGCATGTTTGTTTCTCTTTGTGTGGTGGAAGGATGCGCAGCTCCATGTGTCTCTGTCTGGATCATCAGGCGAAGTTCGACAACCTCTGGTAATTCTTCAACATTTCAAATTGTTATGAAAACCCTGCCACCTGTTGGACACTGAGGTGCAGGTCAGTGAATGGCACTTGCTCTGTTACTTCTCCAATACTGTCATTTAAAACGATTGAACAGTTTAACAAGACAAAGCCCAGGCCCAGTTCAAAGTTTCATCTAAAGTATAAGTTTTAATGGCTTCAGAAAAACAAATGGTACAAAGTATTACTTTTGAAAACATCAAGTAATACCTCCCACCACAGGTTAACACGCATATTTAGAACAGGATCACATTAGGCACAAAGTGGGTGGAAGGTGTACAGTTTGTTTTCGGTTAACGATTTCTGTCAGTACCTTTGATTCTATACATCACCAAGCCCTTGTCTTTAGAGTCCTCTTATGCTTCCTCCCTTACAAAAACTATCTTAAAATCTTGTAGTACAAAAGCAGCACAGCAGGAGACAAATGGTTTACACAAGTTAAATAAACCATCAATCATCTTGCATCTACTAAGTCTTTGTCAGTTCAGTGATATGATACAGTAAGGAGGGAAACATTAGAAAGCCTTCCAGACATGGCTGGGGTATTTTAGAATTCTAATGCCTTTCTCTCACTATGCTTGTTTACGACACCCTTTCTGGTGTCTGTTCCTGAGACAGCCACAGGCATTACAGCAGTACCTTGGCCGGGCCAAAGTGTCCCAGGTTCTCACAGGACTTAAGCCAGCGCTGGACATTAGTGGGAACTGAGGGGGCTGAGCGACTTTGTAGCAAACAGCAGTAGCAGGCAATATCAGCCACAGAGAACTCTGACCCAGCCAGCCAGGGGTCGCGGCCTAGGGCAGAGTTGAGGGCCCGCAAGACAGCGGCTTGCTCCTTGGCACTACCCTCTGCCAGTTGGAAAAAGGCTGTGTCAACCCAGCGGTCTACTAATGTGGCGAGTGCAGGGTCACTGGGGTAGGGAGCCAGCAGCTTGAAGAGGAAACGTGCCACATTGGCCTCACCCTCAATGGGACACATGTTTTGGATGCTGAACTTCATTTGCAGTTTTGGGACTGTGGATAGTGCACAGGAGCAACGTGTCATATTATAACCCAGTACATAGTAACAAAGTGCACAGTGACACATCACAGTGACAGAGGCCTTACCGTCTTTCCATATGAGAGTGAAGCCCAGCTGGAACAGGTGGCGAGCGTAACTGTCTGCATGACGTGGACCGAGACAGGACAGAAGCTGTGGCGGGACACTGGCAACCGAGGAGTGGACATGGACGGTGGTGAGCACCCGATAGCGCTGACACAACAAGCTGTGGAGCACCAGCAGGGTCAGGGGTGGCTGTGCTGGGTTGGCATTTATGACAATGTCACGCAGAGCACCGTGGTCCTGATAGAAACGAGACGGGGGTAAATAGCTACAACATCCAAAATAAACATTTTATTAACATACTTATTTTAAGACTAGAACAAAACACATTGCACAACCAGACTGTAATGGATCCACACCCTCCATTCTGCTTGGAGACAAATTCCATTACGTGCACATTGTACCTGTTAGCGCAGTACTTTATATGGGCAGGTACAGGAATTACAATCACTGTTTATTACAAAGACACTGTTACTACCAATGAGTAAATGCTGTCAAAGCTTGAGAAGAAAGAATCGGACTCTGAGTCCTAGTTAAACACCTTGCCCAGTAGTGTGTCCAGGTCTGTGGTGCTTTGGAGGCTTGTGGAGCTGACGGATTGGGAGGAGAAGCTGCTGCTGCTGACTGTCAGGTCCAGATCAGCGTCTGGAGTGGTCACCGTCTTGGCCAGACCCTCCACAGCCGCTTTCAGCTCGTACAGTTTTCTCATGATCTCATCCTGTCGGACCTCCAGAGCTTTGACTGCTTGGTCCACTTCGCCATTCTGAGGGAACAGAGAGAGAAGTCAGATATTCAGCAATCTGAACACATGACTTTTCCATAACATACACAACAAGCGGCGAGGACAAGCTACTTTGACAATGACATGGCTTGTTATTGTATAATACTATAATAATTCTAATCATTTGAGCTTGATGATGACGACGATGGACAGCAGAGACGTGCATCTAATCATTGCATCAGCTCGCGACATTTCTCATGGTCCTGACAGGCTAAATTAGCCAGTTAGCTGAGCTAATGACTACTCAAGCTAGTAAACCGTGCGTGCAGCGGAAGACGAGTTGCAAAACGGACAGCGGGCAACAGCGAGAGCGTAACACAAACTAGTTGTTTGTAAAAGAGGAAAAACAAATGAAGTTTGTCGAAATGAAACCAGTTAGCAGTTACCTGAAGCGCGTGTTCGGAGGTGCAGCTGTTCCCCTGCTGCGCGTGGACATTTGGTAACTTGTACATGCAGGTGGGCAAATCAATCTGTATGTCACCCCCACAGGTGGGCTTTACCTGGTACATGGGCATGGTGCAGGACACTGTCAGAGACAAACGCTTAAAAAACAAATCCAGCACACACACGTCAGGCGGCGTGAGACAGACAGCAGCAGCTACCGGAGAGACCGGTCAAACCGGAAAGAGGCCGCCGTGACGCCATTTCCGGTGAAAGTAAAAGGAGACGTCACTAGTGAGCTGTTTCGCTCTTTCATCTGCGTGTACTGTAATAACGAGCTGTTAATTCTTTCTTTTGTATTTGACGACCAGAAAATAAAAATGTTAAGATTAAAAAATTAAGATTTAAGAATTCTTTCTTCATATATTTTACAAAATACACTAGAGGACGCTACAGCATCATTTCAGAAGGTCAAGGGTCAACTGAGGACCTAAAGGATTTAAGAGGGATAGTGCCACCTCAGGTGTATAAGAGAAACAAATGTAAAATGATGTTATTGTGTGTTTGTCTTCATAAAAGTGAAGCACAGAGATTCAAATAACAGCTCTTGCTTGTGAACCCAGATGATTTTCTTTATGACAGAATGATATCCCTTTCTGTGACATCAGTGAAAGTAGTCAGAGGCCACAAATGTTAGCAGATTCCAGCCTGTAGAGAGCAGTGCTGCTGCAGTTTTCTGCCCTGTGTTTGTAGTGAATCAACAAGCAAATGTTCACAGGACTTTTGCTTTTTTTTTCAAATAAGTTAAGAACAGGTGCTTGAACGTAACAGCATTGCAACACAAACTAGTTTCTCCATATGCAGAGGTGGGCCTCACCTCTCTGACCTGAGAAAGGTTTGGCATTTCTATATTCTAAACAAACCACATGTAGGCTACTTTCATCTGCAGAATGACAGAAGAATGTGATGATTTATTAACTTTGTTTCCACTGAGAACAGCCGTAATGATTATTCATTGTACATAAATAGTTCAAGTGCTCCCACTTTGATTGAAACCAATTGGATTCCAGTCCAGTATAGTGAGATGATTTGAAATTTATCATACATGTCCGTTTACTGTGAAATGTGCATACACTTGTCAGTGAGACTACAGTCTGCAGATTCTGTAGTTCATGATAGTCAGCCTGTTCTCTGTTGTTCTATGTCATCTTCCATCTTGTGGAAACTAGATCTACAGAGCATTGCCGATCTGACTGCTTCAGTTCTACGGCAGTCAATCTGCTATATCAGTTAACATCATTAGCTCAGTCTTGTCAGTGTTATACAGTCACAATTGTTTTTTCTCTGAACCAAACCTGACTACACAATCCAATACCAGGAAACAACTGAGGAGGCAGTGGCTTTACGTGATACCACCGTCTTACTTAGTGCTGTTTCACACTTGAGCCACATCCTCCTCTCAGCAGGTACGGTGACAAGAAAAGTTTAATGGAAATGCACGATTGAGGTTGGCGTCCCAACAGCTTGTTAACCCTGAATAATTCACTGTTGGAGTCTGGCATGAATGAGGGAAGGCGGAGTAGGGTGGTGGGAGTGGGGGTAGTGGGGCCAACCTGGCAACTCTGCTGAGATAACAGTCAGATCTAATGGCCAGTCCAATACCTGAGCTAGAAACTGAGACTGCAGGAGGAGCTGAAACCTGACAGTCCAAAGTATTTCTTTCTTTAAATCATGTACGAACAGGGGGGTCTGTCAGGCTGTAGGCAGCATGGGAGTAGTGCTGGAGGTGACATAGGCCTTGTCGGTGCTATCGCATTCAGGTTTAGTCTTACTGGGTCACTGATATAGATAAACAGTGTGCGTGAACTGATAGATCGCAATGGATACTTTGCTTAGAGTTGCTTGAATTACCTAAACACAACTTATAAATTATATGTGACACGCACATAAGCTTTGTTTTAATTACTGACCTGAAATATAGTTAATGTATATTGAGGCCCTAGATGACTTTTGACCGTAGACGAACTCTTATGTACAAAAAGATGTTAATTCATAGATTGTTGCTGTAACATTCTTTTGAACAGCTATGGGAGATTAAGTGTATACAGGGGGTCCTCGAGTTACGACGGTCGCGAATTACGTTGTTTTCGTGGTTACGACACATCTCCCATGAACTTCCTGGTTTCGGCTTAAGCGGTTTGCCCCGTAAATACGTACAGACTTCGCACAGGAACTAGTTGGTGAGCGCTCTCTCTGTCTCTCAGCGCGCCTGCCGGCTCTCCAACACCTCCACAGCACAGCTAGGCTACTCTGCCTTGTGTTTACTTATGTGAAATGGACGGCTGGCGGGGGGAGGGGGGTTGCAGCGGCAGCCGGTAAGGAGATGCACACGGACACGGATGCGTTCGGGATCGTGGCAATACCGTAGGTTTATTCACAACACAGGGTCTACGCTGTTGATATCAGAAATCTAAAGGAAATGCTCATTACACTCGTGATCTCAACCCCTACGGTGTGTCAAGAGGGACAAAAAAGGCAATTCACCATAATAAACTCTTATTTTAGCGTGGTGTTATAGCGACATCTGGTGGCACAATGTATGCACAATGGCACAATGAATGTATGTTCCGACTTACGTCGAAATTCGGTTACGACACATTCTCAGGAACGGATCTCCGTCGTAACTCGAGGACCCCGTGAATCTTCATTTGTTGTATGCATAGTTGAGGGGATGTGAAAGGATAAAAAGGGCATACATGTGGCATTAATAGCAGCGATTAAATGTTTGTTATGTTTATGTAGGTATTCTCTTTTGAGTTGCCCCTAACAAGTCTACTTTGACGTTAATGGATTTAGTATGGCGACCAAACTGACCAAACTCCACCGAGACACAGACATACAGTTGGCCTTAGTATGCCCTGGATGACAGTCCCCATTTTATCTGATTGTGCCTTCTCATTTGGAAAAGTCGTAAAAGTACCTGTCTGCTTCTCCACGACTGCCATTACTCAGTCTGAGGATGAGTCACCGCATGCAACAGCTGCTCAGGGGTTTAACCAGGGTGTGGCTTTTAGTTCAAATTGCAAACCCGCATTAGTCTAGTTAATAGAGAGAGCTCAATGTATATTCAGAAGCATATCAATTAGCGGGGTTGCAAACAATGGGTTGAAACCAGGGAGGACCAAGCAAATTGTTTTCTGCAAACAGCCTCCCACACATGCCCATCAGGAATAGCCACTGATACGTGCATGGCCCATCATTCATTGATGAAGGGAAGCTGCACGCAGACATCACAAGTAGAGCTCAGGACGAAGGCTTGTTGGGGAACAGTGGTAGTGCTGTCACCAGCTGCATTATGGATAGAGTTCCTGCACTGAGCTCACAAAGCCCATTCACTCATCCTAACACACCAGTTAAATCTTTCACGATGTTCCTCCCAGTTCAGACTATCAGGTAGCAACATCTCCGATGCCTCCAGGCTCCAAAAGTCCGCAAATGGGTCAAAATATTATCAGAGTTTGTCCCAGCACACAGCTGAGGTAAAGCCTCCCTTACTTACGCATGTGCGTCCGTTATCAGTCGGAGATGGGGTGCACATTAAAGTTTCACACGGACTTAATCAGTAAGCTGAGCCTGACACTCCTTTCCAGATATGACTTTTTAGTGACAATGAAGCAACGCCATCAATTATTGAAGTGCGGGGCAGACAAGCAGGCTATGTGTTCATCCCAGAGGGGCTCACCCAGATGCATTACATAAGCAGTCACACAGATAAACAAATAAATATAAATGTACATGTAAACATTAAGTCACCTAATGCTGAATCTAAACATTTTAATGTGACTACAATTCCTATCTCTACAATTGCAATTGCTTGCATTGTACCACTGAGAGTAACACCCTTGCTGGTCATACACAGTATACTTATTTGACATTGATTAATTTATTAGACAATAGGAATATCTAAAAATTGGCATTTTAATGGCATGGCCCCTTCTTGCAGAAATTATATTTTAAACGCATATTATTATTTACTTTATTTTTTAGGATTTAGCCTCTTGCTTGAAATTACAATACAGGTAATTATGGTTGCTCCACCGTTTTCTTATCACAGCCAGATCAAACAGCTCAGATGAATTCCTTTACATTAGTATGTCACAGTTCTATAGCTGTTTTAGCTATCAGAGCTGTGTTTTAAGGTGATTGCACATTCCTGCCCTGTCACATCTGTGGGCTCGCAGAGAGACACCTATAGCTCCTGTCTGTCTCTTCCTCTCTGCCCTTGATTCCTGGTAATCTGTTTGTCACATTATCTTGTAGTGCTACCCCACAGCAGTATATCCAGCACTTAGTGTCGACCTGTTGTCTCATGTTTCCTTCCTGTTTGCCACTTGCTGCTGCTGATCCACAGGGGTCACGGCTCCATTGTAAGCCCCAAGGCTTGTGTTACCTGCTGGCCTTCCCAACTCTGTCGTGGAGCCCACCGACCCACTCCCATTCTCCCATTCTTATCATTTTTACATCCAGATGTGGATGTAAAAATGATAACAACAAATACGGTAATATCATGTTCTGATTAGTGCTGTTTCTCTGTCATCACCAGGATTTATGACACTTTATCAATCTTCCAAAACAAAAGCAAATCAAGAAGTACAAGGGGTCCTCGAGTTATGACGGTCGTGAGCTCCGTCTTTTTCGTGGTTACAATACATCTCCCGTGAACTTCCTTGTTTCGGCTTAAGCGGTTTGCCCCGTAAATACGTACAGACTTCAGACGGGAACTAGTTGGTGAGCGCTCTCTCTGTCTCTCAGCGCGCCTGCCGATGGACAGCGGTCGGGGGGTGGTGGGGCACAGATGCGTTCGGGATCGTGGCAATACCGTAGGTTTATTCACAACACAGGGTCTACACGGTTGATATCAGAAATCTAAAGGAAATGCTCATTACACTCGCGATGTCAACCCCTACGGTGTGTCAAGAGGGTCAAGAGGGACAAAAGGCAACTCACCACAGTAAACTCTTATTGTAGGGTGGTGTTATAGCGAGTGGCACAACTTTGCAACTACCTTATCTATGAATGTATGTTCCGACTTACGTCGAAATTCGGTTTCAACACATTCTCAGGAACGGATCTCCGTCGTAACTCGAGGACCCCCTGTATAACTATCCACTGAAGACAGAAACTTCATTCAGCGTTACAGCAGACTGAATCGAGCAGTGTATGACTACACATCCTACATGTGTGACCACAACCTCATGCTAATACCAGGGTATGGCCCATAGTTTCTGAATAGCAGGTGTGTGCTGTAATAGTCAGGTTTTCCCTATAATATCCAGATATGGTGGAAGCCCTGCAAAAAACACCATTACTCAGTATGCCGGCACCTCCAGTGGGTGGTTGAAAAGTGAGGTGGTTGTTAATTTAAATCCCATGAATCCTGTAACTACAGGTAATTAAACAGCTGTGTGCTATTTAAAGTCTTGGAGGAGGAATGAGGAGCTGTTATATGGTCACATATCTGTCTGACAGTAACCAAATGATCTTGCTTCTCTGTATCCCGAGTGAGTGCTGCTGATGCAGACCTGGCACGTGTAGGGCTGGTATTCTCAGCTGTAGCATTCTGCAGAGTGCGTGTTTTCATCACGCACACACACACATTAACACCTCACATCTCAGACAGGTGAAGGTACGAACACGTGCACGTTAATCTGCTTGTATTTATGTGCATGTTTTGGATTATGTGCTATGATGAGTGTCTCCCTGAGATTCTGAGATTACATATTTGTTATATTTGCACATGTGAAAGAGAGTGAGACAGAAGCACCAAAGTTCAGCTGGGTTTATTTACAAAGCTGAGTTCAGGTGTCACTCGATCCAGTCACAGTGACACTCAGATGGTCATCAAGGTCACCTCTGCTTTCTCCCTGCGCTAGCTTTATATGGTCCTATGAACCACACACACACACACACACACACACACACACACACACACACACACACACACACACACACACACGCACACACACACACACACACACGTCTGTCATTGAATACTGTGCTGAAAGTGTTTTCAGGACATCTCACTTCTCATATATCACAGTCTAATATTCAGTCTCATGAACTGATGTGATAGTTTAGGGTTAAGTGAAGATATGACATCGCCTTAGAGCTGTTAAGGTGTGATTGTGTGTTTGTGTTTGTTTTGTGTTGGACTGGTGCGTCCACAGTCCTATATATAATTCCCACACCCTGACGAGTTAGTGAGCTTGTACATGTAAATGATTTCAGCTCCCCTTCATGTAAAACACTTGACTACCATACAATATCTCAAGTTTCTACTCCACCCTGTTGTCCCCAATCATGTCTGAGTTGGGATACAGGATCATACAAAGATGCACACATAGAAATAATGGGAAGAGTCACAAGACTTGGATTTTATTCTTTTATTTTCTCAGTAATTTGGTAAATTGTACATTTAGTTGGACAATGCAACTTCATGATCTGTCAGAAACACGGGGGGAAAAAAGCAGGATGAGAGTGAGGGTGTTTGCGGACCGGAGCGAGACTTGAAAAAAAAAACTATCTATCTATCTAAAATGACTAGAAGAAGGAGAGTTCTTGAGGCAGTGGAATGGGAACAGGACCTTTGTCTGACAATATTGGAGAGATGGAGTCCAACTGTTTAAGACAAGACCATGGCCTGGAACTCTGCAGAGAGAAGACACAGCGTTGGTCAGATGTAGAACATGATGATTTACATCCCCTGTCTGACCAGCAGGTGTAATGCTAAAATATATACAGTGCATATTTTACACAAAATAAGGGTAAGTATATGAAAGCATATGGCGAGCTAGCACCGAGACCCTCTGTTTCACTGTTTCACAAATTGCATCAATTAAACTGATTCACAAATCACAGTTGTTCTAAATTCAGTGACTGCTTGCTAAGTGTTGGACAAAAAAGCAGAGTGAAGTTGTAAACTTGTAATTGCTGCTAATTTACTATAATCGTAGAAGTAACTTTTTCCCCATATCAACAACCAGGGTGATGAATATAATTTACTCATTAAAAACTGTAAAATTAAACATATTCCTTGCGCTAATTTTCTCCCATGCTGTACACATGTTCACTCTGAGTATGGTGAACAGGTGCATGCGGATGTGCTCACCATCTGCTCCAATCCGGCCATCGCTGTCATCATCAGCAGCACTGAGGAAGGCCCTGGTCTCTTTGTCGGTCAGGACACGAGCACCAGGAGAAAACCTCTGGAGGAAAAACCTGGCAGACACAGTCCAAGACACAAGCACAAACAAATGTCAGAGGCCCGCGACAAAGTGGAGACAGTCGTATCCACAAAGGCAGTGACCACAGTCCATGTACACAAATAAGGTGGTGATGCAAAACAGTGAATAGGAAGTTTGTTAAATTTGGTAGTGGTTGCGATGGCGCATTTTACAGCATAGCATAAGTGACCGTAGGTGATGTTTATCCACAAAAGGATGATTGAGTCTAATCTCTTTTCTCATTGGCAGGAATGTCACAAAACAGCCTCTGACCAGATCAGATCCTGGGCACAACAAATAGCCTGTATAGACTGCGACCTGGCTGCACACTCACTTGAGCTCATCCTCCTCAATAAAGCCGCTGGCATCATTGTCAATGATCCCAAAAACCTTCTTCACATCCTGGGGGGTCTTCTGGTTGAGGCCACACATCTGGAAGAACTTCTTGGGGCAGAAGGAGTCTGGTGCTGGGGGAGAGAGATAGAGTCACAGAGTCAACGCTTTTAAGGATAAAAAAAACTGAAAACTGCCCTCAGATCTGTGTTTTGACTTTTGTGGAATAGTTGCTGCATCTGCTATTCCATAAACCATTGATGTCAGTCATGTGTGGATACAAGACCACGCAGGGCGATGCCTTATTATTATAGGAGTGGTGTAAGTCACTAATTACACATGTGCAGAGCTGCTGTAGAAAACACTGCTACTGAATCATCACATGTAAAATGCTTTTTAGCTTCTACCCAATTTCTTCTTATAGAATCACTTGTATATATCCTTAGTCAGGTGCCTGGTGTCACAGTGCAAGAAACACTGGATTTTTATATATTTTTAAAAAAAAGGTAACCTCATGAAGAGAGCAACAGTGATATTGGAGGGGAACATACCTTGGCAGTCCTTGAGAGCCTTGTCAATGGCATCAGCGGAAAGGATAGATGAGAGCGACATTTTTATTCCTGCGGGAGGGAGGAACAACCACAACCGTGGTGAATTATTAACACATTTAATTCACAAAGCTTCCAAACAGTGATGACAGTGATGGGGAGCAAAATGTGTCCATGTGTCCGTGTACTGACTGAGAGGTCAGTCTGAGCCCTGACAGGCCAGAGCAGAGTCACAATGAAATCCTCACAGAGTTATCAAGAATCCAATAATAATACTTTAACATCAGTCTTTCCCTCGCTTAACCACGATGAGAAGCAACTTCTGAAAGAGTTCTTGCTTTCCTCTGCAACAAGACAAACGACTCTCCCCTTTTTACGCACACAACATAACGCCACCTATCCAAACAAGCTGCCAACTGTACCTCTCTCCACCTCCACAGAATCTCTCCAAACTAAAATAAACAAATAACAAAGATATTAAAAGAAGAAGAAGAAAAAGCCAAAGGCTTCCTGCACGCGCCCACGCAGCAGCTTACCGTGTTGAGGGGGTCTCGCCCGGTCGGTGATCCAGCAGAGAGGTAAGGCTATGTGGTGACTGCTTGTCCGTCACGGCGGATTTATATAGGTCTGAATGCAGTGACAATGGGGATCGCTTGAGTTACCTGTCTGTGGATCGAATTCTAACAGCCCGCCCCTGATCCGATTTCTCTGCTAACTAATTAACCTTTACTATTAATAACGCCCAGAGGCGCACAGAGCGCACCGCGGACATGTGTACCGCCCATGTAAACAGCCAATTCAGGTTAAAAAAAAGCGCATTTTTCACCCCCCTCCCCCCCTCAATCCACCACTCCTCCATTTAGGCTACCTCTGGGATTATATACAGTATAGTAAAGTGCAGGGAGGCTGTAATGTACCTGCAGCCTCTCTCTCCCCATGTCTCTCCCTCTCTAATAATAATAATAATAATAATAATAATAATAATAATAATAATAATAATGCCCTTATGCATCTATATATGTCACCATATAGTACAAACGTGGTGATTATATAAAGCAGTTTACAGTTGAATATCAGTCACGCATTTGTGAGCTGATTAGGGCCCCCGGGGGCCACCGCCGATGGTCTCACTACTTCTGGTTTGTCCCACACCCTCCCGGTGTGTGTCTTATTGGGAAGCTGCAGTTCTGCGCAGTGTCCATTTGTCCAGTGGCGAAATGACCCGTTCAGGTTGTCTTCTTGTTTTTTTCAGAGGGCGTCATTGCCTCCCAGCGAGTTGACTCACAAACAACTTCAGGGGCCATTAAGCGCATTCCTGTGAGAGTGTTCACTGCAGTGGTGCATGGAGAGAAGGTTCGTTCTCTCCATCATGTAAGGTTAGTTGGAGGTGCGCCTGCGCGAGAGAGAGGAAGCACAGGCAGGTGTGACTAATTCCAACCAGGTGTTACTAATTTCCTGTTTGTGTTTGTTTTATTTGGCACTAACCATCCACTGATTGCGTCATTGACCGTGTCAGAATTAGATGAATGAAAATCTTTTTTTTTTAAAAAAGTTAGGTTCCACCGAGATTTGAACTCGGATCGCTGGATTCAGAGTCCAGAGTGCTAACCATTACACCATGGAACCACACATTTACACGCCCGGCCTTTGTCTCACAGTCTCGGCAAACATCTGAGACCTGACACCGAATCTCTTTGCGCGTATCCAAAACAGTAGCTCGGGCGGTTTCCTCCCTTTAGAAATGAGCCACTTAACGCGTGCGAGCGAGTTTTGGCACCGCTGCGCCCTGACGCGCGTCACCTGGCGCCCGTGGATCACCGGTAATGGCTGTGTTGATCGGTGTCATGACATGTGGGTAAAGATCCTCTTAAACATTATTTACAGGCCTGAGGACAATGAGCCGAAACATACCGGTGCACGTGGTCCGATAAAGGAACCTGTGTATTTATATTAATATATACTCTCTAATCTGTGTTAAATGTCTTTAGAGATAATGAATATCACCCGCTGGGGTTGATGACGTTTACGCACCGTATCTTTTCACTGATCTACTGTGTATGCCAGCTTCCTGGTATCTTTCATTATTAAGCAAAAGCTTGTACATCAGGTCGTTTGTCAGTGTCAGCTTTTCCTAAAACCTAATCCTCGTGCCAACCTGCTAATGGGGCCCTTCAGCGAGTGATGCCTTGTGGTCCCTCTCTGAGGCACAGATGCAGGTGGACTCCTGCAGCTGAGCAGAGAGAAACTCTATCGTCTGCTCCACAGACTGTGTGAAAACGAGACCGGGGACACCGGATCGAGATCAGTGGAGCGTGTCTGCCCACACCCGGTGCATGATGTCACGCGCCATGTTGATACCTCGCGCACTATACGGTTACTGGCCAATCATTTATTCATTCACATTTGCTAATGTGCTGTAAAGCCATAGATTGGCCGCGAGACAGGACCCGACGCTTCTCAGAGACTGATTTACCCCACACTGACCGAAAAATCCCCATCTCTGCCGAAATGAAATAGCTGGAGCACAAAGTCCACTGCATTTATTCGAACCTGTGCATTTTAGACTCTTAAAATATTGTCTGCTCGCTTAGTTTTTTTTTGTTTCTACGCTGTTTTGAAGCAAGGGAATGAAATGTCCAAAAACAGCTGCAGTTGAAATAAGCAGATGGCGTCTGTGTGCCACAGACTGGAGTCTTTATAGAAGTTTCCACCTGTCTGTCCCAACATCTACTTATACTGTTAATGGACGCAACCCCATCTAGTGGCTGAAGGGAGGAGTTGCGTGACTGAGCCCCCCCCCCCCCCCTCATAAAAAGGTTAGTTTCAATTTCTTTCTTTCTTTCTTTCTTTCTTTCTTTCTTTCTTTCTTTGGGTTGATTCTTCCTCTGGGGGAATTTAAAAAAAAGAGACAAAACACACATGAAGAATAATTGCCCAGTGAGACCGTACCAAAAGGATATTTATTCTTTTTTACCGTTCGTTCCTGGAAAGTGCATCACAGATTTTACAGTAAGCAAAATTCATTCAATTATTTAAGACATCAGCACAACCGAGCGACATTCACAATCATCATTTTGGACAGTGTGTTGCATTGGAGGAATCGTCCCTTAAGCAAATGTATAAAAGTCATTTATATTAAGATGAAAGGGGGAGGTCGACATAGGCTTAGTTGTTCCATCAGAGCTGGTTTTGTTTGCATCATTTTGATGTGTGAACCAAGTGGGCGAACTCTGCAGGGGACAGAAACAAAAGAAAAAAAAGTTGGTGTTCCACCAAAAATATTCAGACAATGTCTTACTAACCGCCCTCCCCCCCACCCCCACCCCGCCCCCAGCATGAAGACATAAGGACATACCATCAGCACCAATCTTGCCGTCGCCATCGGTGTCGCCGGCCTGAAGGAAGTGCTTGGTCTCAGCATCTGTGAGTGCGCGTGCATCTTTCTTGAAGTTCTGCAGGAACAGCCTGCACACAGTCAGAGGGGTTGGTTAGTTCACAGACCGTGACCCTCCCCATGTATCCTACTGTCACAGATCAGGCCACTCAAACACAATTCAGCGCCATCTTTTATAGAGAAAGACTGCATTTGGACAAAAGGTCATTTATCGGTTGTTGTTAATCAGTAGTTAAAATGAAAAGCTCTTCAGACAGTTTTCCACCGGGGGCAAAAATAGAAATTCCTCGTAAAAATGTCCAGTGGTTAAAGATAGTTTGACCTTGTGTTCCTCAAAGTGCATCTCCACATTCCTTCAGTCCACACAAGCCTGGTGGTAGAGATACAGTCTACTGCAGGCCTGTCGCCCTCTTGTCACTCACTGGACATATATGCTCGAATATGCATCACTACTGTTTTCTGCCTCACTGTGTTTTGTGTATATTTGTGTTTTGGGTTGTGGATGAAGAGATTGTGTGCGCACGTCTTACTTCAGCTCCTCCTCCTCAATGAAACCACTCTTGTCCTGGTCGATGATGTTGAAGGCCTTCTTGACCTCAGCGTCGGTCTTGCCGGTCAGACCACAGGTGTTGAAGAACTTCTTGTGGCAGAATGAGTCAGCATCTGAAAATCGACACAGGCTATTAAGGAACCACCCCAAATAGCATTTGATTGCTGTGCTCCTGATTTCAGTAACTTTCACACTCACTCTTGCACCCGTCCAGGGCTGCAGCGATTTTAGCATCATCCAGGTGCCCGTGGAAGGCCATTTTGATCTGCAGAAATAAAATGCAAGCGACGTTTACACTTTTTAAGTGTGCTGTAATATGGCTGAGCGAGGGACCTTTGCAGTATCGCACACAGCAGATCATTTTCACGTTTCGTTCTTATTTTACTTTTAGATTTTATTATAATGAATTAATCACTTAAAAAAAGCTGAAGCATTATTATCAAAGTAGCATTGCACACTCCAAACTGGCAAATTCCCATTAGAATAAAAGTGAAAAGATTTCAGATTTAAAAGCAAGACTCATTCAGTCCACTTCTTTCTCAATTGCATTGCGGTTTGATGTTTCCATCTCCAAATCCGCAGGTTAAGATTGAAGCATGTTCCCTCCTGCATCTAGATGCTGGGAGGTCTGAGCAGTAATCCATGTCTTCATGCAGCTGCTCTCGCAAGAAAAAAAAAATCTCTTTCTCTAAATGCTGCGCTGCAGAGAGAAGTCCTCTTTCAAAAAATAATATATCTTTTTCAAATGGTGCCCAGACTGGATGCTGCAGCGTTGTCTGCATGGGTCCCAGTTTTCTTTCCCTGCTTTCATTCAGACTCACCTTTGGTGCCTTTGCTTTGTTGGGTACAGATGATACAGACAAGAGTCGAGTCGACTGCAGTGATCTCCCCGGTGCTCCCGGTGACCTTTTATAGTTTCACTCCATCGAAATCCGAGGCACAAGATAACTGACACTGCCGAGAAGGGGGTGCGAAAATGTGTCCCATCTATTTTAAGTTTCACAAATGAAGACGCTTAAATGGTGCGTTTGAAGAAGTCTTCAATGTGCTTCGATGCTAAGTATAGGCCTGTGCATGCTGAGGAGGGCGAATTGGATGTGCTGCTGGCAACACACGGCCATATTAAAGGAGCCAGACACTGATGCATGTATTAGAACCGGCCTAAGTGGCACTAGCTTGTTGGTTTCCCATTTTTTCTGTCACATTGTTGATTGTTGTACAAATGTTTTGTGAAAACAGGCCGAAGATATTATGACTCAGTTTATGTGTATTAATTGGAAGTGTGCTTTCGCTGTATTGTCATGTTTAATTAACTTTGGCATAGTCTACCTGAGTAACTTTTTTAAACTTTTGAGTAGCATTGATCATTGTCAGAGAAAGTTTTTATTTTGATTTATTGTCCAAACTAATTGAAATCATCATTTTATGGAATAAACTCTCTTCACTTTTTTGAATTCCATGCACCATTCATGTTAATTCAAAATCACAAGTATATTCATGCTGAAACTTTAGAGCAGATCTTTTTTTTCTCCATGGTGCCTGTGTTGGTGGGGTGGGGGCTGTTTGTCAGTACACTCTACAGCTCAAAGCGAAATGCTGAGAGAACAGCTCTGCCCTGTAGGTGGCAGTAGTGGGTTACTAGGTTGACATGTTGCTGACTTGCAGTTCCCTGACTATTCATAACTTCCAGTGGAAGTGATATAAGCCTCTGTCAGCACAGCAGACACGTTATCGTGTGACTGAAGGAAAGGTGCAGGTGGAAATAATGAAATTAATCACTGGTGTGAGCTGTGAACAGGAACCATTTGTCCTTAAGTAAAAAAATAAACAACATTTCAGATGGTTATTTGTGTATGTTTAGTCGCAGTGAAAATCGGGCACTTTTGAAATGCTGCACCAAAATTCAATAGTTTGTTAAGGATCACCGAAGGTTTGCATCTTCGCAGCGGATGGAAACGGCTAAAAGGTCCTGCTTATGCAACGGTGGCTGTTAATAGCCCTCCTGTTGCCACAGCACGTCATCTAATTGACTACGCAGCAGTTGGTGGAGAAAAAGACCTTGGAGCAGCACACCTAATTACACTTTGTGTGACAGCTATCCATTGCAACCCTCCCTGGATCCAGGAAGTATTGCAACAAAGCCCCATGGCCATTCACACTTTGTTTGCCAGCCCCTGGCCGGACTCCAGTCATACTGTCCCTCTCATGAGCTACAGTTTAACTGTCTCCCAAAGACCCTGCCAGGTGGGAACTGTTAACTCGTCACCTCAGCCTGAGGCCTGTTTTGTTGACATGCAGTAGCCGCGGCGATGTAAATACAATGGATCATGATGCAAGACAAGGTGACCAATTCAAAGACGACTGACCTGAACGAGATGAATTTACACCAAAAGAGTATTTATTCCTGGTTTTTCACTCTTCCTCAGAGGTGCAGATGGTGTTGTACAGTTTGCACAAGTCATTTTTCAGAACATATAACACATCTGTGTAACATCAACAGTAAAGTATGTGTTCCATGTTAAGAAATAGTCCGCAGGCAACTCATAAATAAGGTATAAAAAATATTCTTTCAGCTGATGACTTATGAATCTTGCGAGGAGTTCGCAGTTCCACGAAAAGAGGTTGATCTTGGTCAATGGAAATTTATGCCTTTACAAGGGCAGCAAACTCTGTGAAAGTAAAATAAAAGTGCTATTAGTGGGGAACAAAAAGTAATTAGATTCCAAAGTTATTGCGGTGATGATACAATCTAGACTGATTGTACCCAATCCCGTACCTCAAGTTTGAGTCTGTGCATATGTACAGAGTGTGTGATTAAATGTTGAAAACAAAAATTTGGTATAGACTCAGTTTGAGTCAATTCCAGGTGCTAAAAATAATCATGTTGGCCTTAGCTGATCCACAAAACAAGTCTTACCATCGATTCCGATCTTGCCATCACCATCACTGTCACCAGCAGCCAGGAAAGCCTTGGTCTCCTTGTCAGTGAGTGCTCTGGCACCAGCAGAGAAGTTCTGCAGGAACAGCCTGGCAGGTGGACAAAGGTGGACATTATGGACATCTCAGCAGCGATTGATTGAGCCTCAATAATGTTTAGGAGTGATTTGCCTTTTAAATGTTTTAATAATTCTACAATCTATCCGTGATAGAAATGTTGGCCTGAGCATTGAATGTCAGCCGTAAGTGTGAAATGCTGGAATGTCTTACTTCAGCTCCTCCTCCTCAATGAAGCCGCTGTTGTCCTGGTCAATGATTTTGAAGGCCTTCTTGACATCATCTGCGCTCTTGCTGGCCAGACCGCATGTCTTGAAGAACTTCTTGTAGTCAAAGGAGTCAGCAGCTGGAACGCAGATTTAAGCATCTTTAGCACAACACAGGACCTTAGTGTTGATGTAATATGATCAGTGTGTGTCGGCTTTTTTTGTATCACTCTGAGTGAGAATTCAAAACAAACTATCAAAAAAAGGAATGAGGAAATGAGTCCAGCGTATTTACTGTCTAATTTACTATCTACTGAGATAATGAGGCTCACCTGAGCAGCCGTCCAGGGCTGATTTCACTTCAGCATCATTGAGGACACCAGCAAAGGCCATTTTTTAATCTGAGAGGGGGGGAAAAGACACAGTTCAGGCTCAGTGCAAATACAGTCGTTGTAACATTAAAATGCAAATATCCACCAAACAATCTGAAATCTGTAAATTTGTATCAGGGAGATCACACCGTCCTATAGTCCTTTACATGACTTTAGAGTCGATCTGTGTTTTGCTTTTAAATAACAATACAGAGGGATAATAAAATCTAAGCTGCCACAAATTAACATCCAAAACAAATGTGCATGTCTGTTTGAGCAATAATTTCACAAGCAAATAAAACTTCAGCCATAATTAACAGTTTGGAAAGCATCACTATCATCATCACATAAATCCTGCTTTTCTTTAATGGGCTACAGAGCGACTGGCTGTTTACTGGCTGTTTACTGGCTGTTTGGCCACAGCACAGGACTGTGTTGACTGCACACACCACTACGCTGCTATGGCACTAAACAGATGATGCTCCCATGACACCCATCAAACAACCATTATATGAAACTCTGGTGCCTGTTAACAACAAAGCTCGGGAAACGCAACGCTATCAATATCCGCTTAAGAGAAACAACATAAAGTTGCGCATTTGCCATCCACAGACGTTGCTCCTTAGAAATAATTTGGCCTCCTTTTTTTTTTGGTTGCCCTGATTCAATCGTCCTGTGGTCCGAGTGTTGCTTGGCCACATGTCGGTTCCATTTTCTGTCTACTCGTTATAGTCCAAGTGGATCTCCACGCCTGAATCCCTGTGCTCCCGGAGCAATCAGCCAGAGGAGGCGTGCGTGCAGCCCGGTGGCGGACGCCACTTCCCACTCACCTTTGCGCTGCGTTGAGGCGAGTGAAAACCAAGGCGGTGGTGTGAATGCTCTAAGCCCCTGTCCCTCTCCCTTATATATCCACGAGCAACACCATTTACAGAGCTTTGCGTCTCAGTATCAGGTGCCAAGATGCATGCGTTTCGAAAAAATGTGTCTACTAGTCCGGACCTATTTTTAGGGGAACAAATGAGGATGCAACCATTTGCGCTGTGAGGCCTATAGCGAGACTTGGGGAAACCCGATCGGGCCCGCTGCCCCCTGACTTCACGGCAGACGTTGCCCCCGTGATTTGCAGCCAGCACGCACTTATCTATTGATGATGATAGTTAATAGTGCAGTGATGAGTGGGTGCCATAAAGAACGTCTCGTGTTTGCCTTCACTTGCTTTACGAAAACAGGAAATACTTAATTAGTGGTGTTAACAGGTGATTAAGCTCTAAATAATGTAAACGTTAAGTATTACAGTGTTCCAATTAAGCATCAAGTATTCCAATTAAAACACTGTAAACGTGCTTTCAATATAATATAATATTAGGCCATATACGTAATATACGTATATACGTTAATAGTGTTGAATGTAAATATTGTGTGCACACATGCCTGCCCATCGTGTTTTAATCTTATGTCTAATCATGTCTAATCTTATCAAAGGTGATTGCGGTGAGGTGTGTGTTAATTTATTAATTGATTAATCGATCAGTGATCGAGGTTTTACCGCAGTCATGTGTTGTATTCGTGATTCGGAGACGGGGTTTGTAGATACGTGTAGATATGTATAGATGTGTGTAGGCTACACTGTATGTGGTTCATCTGAAGTCCATATGAGCCGAGCAATTTTTTTTTTTTTTTTGGGTGGGGGGTTGTAGGGGGGGCGTCTGCGCTCCGGGGCCCTTAACAGGCAATGCACCAATCATTCGCATTAGTATTCGTGCGTCTAATCGATCAGTGATCGAGGTTTTACCGCAGTCATGTGTTGTATTCGTGATTCGGAGACGGGGTTTGTAGATACGTGTAGATATGTATAGATGTGTGTAAGCTACACTGTATGTGGTTCATCTGAAGTCCATATGAGCCGAGCAATTTTTTTTTTTTTTTGGGGTGGGGGGTTGTAGGGGGGGCGTCTGCGCTCCGGGGCCCTTAACAGGCAATGCACCAATCATTCGCATTAGTATTCGTGCGTCCGGCGCGTGCTCATGTAAACACATGACAACTCATTTTAGCTCATGTGCTTTTCATGAGCCTTAAACGCGTCCACATCTCACACAAATCTCAATGTGTCTGTTCCGCGTGTAACAACCGTTTCCCCTAATTAAATGTGGATATTTCTGCTTTCTCTGTAGGAATTCGACATCCGTCCAGCAGAAGGCAGTACTAGTCCTAACGAGGAAAACGTGAGGAATTTATGAAAGAGCACATGCGGACTGACACTTGAAAAGGCGTAAAATATCAATACTGTATATGTGTGTTATGCGTAATGACATCATACCATACCATAAGTTCTTAGCTAATGGTAACATACTGTATATACATTCTCCAGGCAGAAAAAAATGACCATCTTACAGCCATATCACGTCTAATAAATACATTTATTAATCCATTCCACATTCCTAATTGATCAAATAAACACTTAGCTACAATCCAGCTTCAGTCGTGGTCCACCAAACATTTTGTGCATTGTTGTGTCACATGAGGGAGAACAGCAGGCAGGTTCACAATATCTGAGGATCTTTGCATCAAACCATCTGGAAAGTCAGGATTTCGTAATAGGGAAAGATAGCTGGGGCCGGGTGTTTTTATTCTCTTTATTTCAGGAGATCATAGAACTCTGTGAAGAGAAAAAGAAATGATGGATTAAGTTCTCTGTAGGCAAGTAGGCTGTTATACCGCAAGGTGACTAGAGTAACAAAACTTGTTCATTTGAAGGTATAGTTTTGATTGTTTGCATTATATGAATTGCAGTTTCAGCACTCTGGGGTGGACAGCTCCTCTGTATAGACACCACCTTCCCACATTTGCTGGGAGTTTTTTCAGATGATTTACATGCACCCACCTTCGAACCCAATCTTTCCATCACCATCCTTATCTCCCGCAGCCATCAGAGTGTTGGTCTCAGCCACAGTCAGCTCTCTTGCCCCTGGAGAGAAATTCTGAAGGAACAGTCTGATACGTAGACAAACAAACAAACAAAGAACATCTGAATAAAATCATCAAGACTTTGTCTTGTCTAATTACTTTAATTTGCCATCTAAGCCTATAATTCTCTCAGTCATTCACGTGTTACTCAATTCATTCATAAAAAAAATGCTGCTCCATTCATGCATTAAACCACAAGGGAATTATGGAATAACACACATGTAACACACTGCCCAAAAAATCCCACACATCCATTTGTTGTGCTACCACACACACACACACACACACACACACCACCCTTACTTGAGCTCCTCCCCCTCAATATAACCACTATTGTCTTGGTCCAGGACTGTAAACACTTTATTCCCATCTGCCTCAGAAGAGCCAGCGAGTCCCACTTGTGCAAAGAATGACTTGAAGTTGAACGTGCCCGGAGCTAGGAAGGAAAAGAGAGAAAGAGAAAAAAGAGAGAAAGAAAGACAGATGTGGGACAAGAAAGCATGGCAAGGGGCTCAATGGAGATGTCACATTTACTCTTTCGCCTAGATGACTTTCATTCTTCTTCCAATGACATTTACCAGTATAGACCCTGTAGCGCATCACTGTCTTATACCATTATGGCCTCTGTTATTATGCCATTGACACACTGAATATTGCCCATGGCGCTAATGCAAAACCTAAATGTTAAAAGCCCTTCCTTTACTTATCAAGCTGTTCAGAGTGGAAATTTGGATCTAGGATGAGGTACCTTCAAGTAAATGAAAACAATTTAATGTAGAACACTTTCTCCCTTACAAACTTACACTCTGATTTTATTATATATCATCATAAAACAAGGAAAGGGAATCTTGACACAGTGTATTCACAACCGTTACCATTTTTAGACATTTAAATTTTCCATAACTTTTTAAAAAATAAATCAAAAAAACATATTACACACTTTTACATATACATGCAATAAGTCTAAATAAATACATGCACATGATGAAGTTTGAAAGTTATTTTGCCTGAGACAGTGCTAACACGGGGGTGGTCTTGAATTAAGGGCATGTAGGCACTGACATTTGATTTTTCCATCCAAGCAGTTGAGCTGTTTTCTGTCTTGTCATGCAAATATAATTGCTGGAGATAAATAATTAAGTGCTTTGGGATGTGAGGGCTGTATAGCTTGTGTGATTTGGTCTTCTACGTGTGAGTACTCAACGTAAACACTTTTGGTATCTGGGTGGTAACTGCCCTCCTGCCACATGGCTGCCAGGTTACCTACAGACTCCCTGTCCTCACTAGGAACATTTATTCCCAGTGGTGGTGGGTTTAACAGTGCCTGTGTCTCTCTTGGTGTAGTATGTAAGAGGTATATTCGTTTACAGCAAGAGATGTGTTCTTGTGTTACATTCTACATTCTAGAGTGTGTATATCCATGCATATGAGTGTGTGCCGTCTGACTCACCTTGACAAGCCTGGACAGCAGCGTTGATGTCCTCCTCGTTCAGCATCCCTGAAAATGCCATGTTCCTCTGTGGCAGCCTGAGGGACACACACACACAAAGGTGAAGTGCACAAAATGACAGTAAATGAAACTGGCACAGGTGTTTACTGCGGTCAGATAACCCTTCCAAAAACAGCAGAAAATGGTGGGGATAAAAAAAGACGTTATCATTCTAAATTTAACAGCATTGTCTGAAATTGGGTTATACAGTAGGGTGATAGCATTTTCAAAACCAGATTAATTAAGGATATAACTGTAAATACACATACACACAGGATTGTCAGCTATCATCACATTAACAATACCATGCACATACATTTGCAAAAAAAAACTTGTTCTCACCTTGCTGTGGGTGAGGTTTCACTCTCTATGATGTGCAGATGTCTTCCTCTATTGCTTTGTGACTATAAGCCACCAACACGCTCTTGCGGCTCTGTGATTCAGAGTGTAGCAACCTGACGTATCTGTCCTCAAACCCAGGGAGATTTCCCCCACGCCACAGAATGTCTCCTCCTCCTCCTTCATCAGTTAATCAGAGCAGATAATCATCTTACTCTATGCTCAGCAAAAAAAGGACAATAACTAAAATTGATAGCCACAGATCTAAATGCATGTCTATTTCAGGAAATTGTTTATGTTGTTTTTATCTTCCTTTTTTAAAACTGCTGCTGACCCGACCCTTTCTGGCCATAAACTAGTTCTATTAATTTTGTGTTTCTTTTTTCTATTCAAGATTATTCAAGTATATTTTTTAAAAAAATAAATTCGAGAAAGAACAAATCCTTTTAGCTTTTGTATGATGTCACACAACTTAACAGTGACATCATATACTTATTCAACCAAACTTATCTTCTAAGCTCTTTCAACAGATATTTTCCACAGCTGTACAACAGCATTCAAGCAGCATTTTCTTCAGGAAAAAACTGCTTTTCCTAGTTTTGTTTTTGTTCTGATAGTCCATCCAAAGTACAATTTTAATATGAACCAAAAAAAGGGGGGGAAAAATCATGATGCTTCAGCTAGCACCGGCACATCAGTTAAAATTACCCTACAACATACAGATTTGGGGATTTTATAGTTAGCACGTAAAATAACATTTCATATAGTCAGGTCAATAGTTTTCAGTGATACTGCGTGCATCACATGGTTGGTTACGACTGGACGTAAGGTGCTTTCTTCAGCTCTGTTACAACGCGATGGATTTACATGTGTAACAATGCAACTAAATGTTGATTGGCTGCGTGTGTTTCAGGAGAAGACATCCATTCTTGTGATTGGCTCAAGTGCTTGTCATTTGTTGTAAGTTTTACGGCCCCCCTCCGTGACGTGTTTTCGTACAGGAACATGGCGCTTTGTAGGAGGGGTATTTGATGATAGTCAGGGCTACTGATTAATTTCCTTTCGCTCGGGTCTTATAAACACCATTATGAAACACGCTTCTAAGATGATAGGTCGCGAAAGGTGATCGCTCTTTTTGTCTCTATGGGCAACGGAACACTATATACATAGTGTTTGCCTTCGTCAGCTAAACATGTTAGCTTGCGGAAGCTAGTTAGCTGGCTATCAGCTAGTCGCCAAACTGACAGAAAATATGCTTGTTTATGTGGCCCACGCTGGCGTTAAATTCATTATAACCAATGACTACAGTATTTAATCCTGCATTAAATCGGCCAGTGTTTGTTTAGGACGCGAATCCAACTAGCTAACTTCTCGTTAGCTAAGCTAGGAGGATGGGTAGCCGCTATGGATATGTTTTGCTGCTGGTCAGTGGCATTTTTCTGTCGGCGTTTTGGCTGTCTGAATGTGTACCTCTTCGGTATCACCACAAATCAGGTGAGACAACTGACTGCAAGATTACAAATAGCTTGCCGTGATTTTGCTCATTCACTAAATCCACAGCCCGTTCAGCTGCATAATTAGCATATGTTTCGTGCCAGCTAATAATTCCTGGCTTGGGTAGCTGTTGCTAATTAGCAGCCTAAAGCTAACAACATATCAGGATGGCTTTATTTCCTGTTAACAAGGGGTGTTCAATATATTATATACACTCACACACTAGCATACTATTGTTTATAATGTCACACATGTAACAGTTTAAGTGGATTGCATTTCTCTTCAAAGTGGGCAGGTAACATTTTAAATAATGATAATATTGGACTGTAACGACATGTCATCCTCTCGACTTGGCTAATTGCTAACCGGTGAATGTAAAACATTCATCCACAGGTGCTAAGAATTTTATTAACAGTCATCCGTTTTCGACAAAGTTAATTAATAGTTAACAGAATGAAGGCAGGTTTTAGGTCGCAGTGCTGCACCTGAGTTAATATAATACAGACTATTGGAGGTGGAGAGGCGTGTAGTTCAATGTCAGAGCACTCACTGATACATAACTAAGTTTACGGGACAATGGTGGCTCACCTGCATGGAAACAGTGTTTCTTTATCCTGTGAAGCAAACATTGACTGTTTTAGGATGATTCAAAGTTGACTAAATAAACACATTTGAGTTAAGTTGTTTAAAAGTCTATCAGAATAATGAATAATTTCTCATTAGTATTCTGTGCTATGCTAAAAAACAACAGAAATTTAGAGATCTCACACATTAAACAAATACATCTCACAAATAGAAAAACTAATAAAAAGTAAATGCATTAATGTAAGGGAAACCATTCTAAACCCCTAAATTATTGCTGCCACAGATCTGTCCAGGGAAACCTTTCTGTTTCCTTTTTGCAGCAAGCTGCTTGGTCACTGTGGCATCTCTTTGGTATAAGTTGCTTGTTCCTCAAGAAATGAACAGACGGAAACATGAATATGATATTGTGAGAACTGGTAATGCGTAACCGTAACACATTCCAGCTCTAACAGAACCAGTCAATTATTAACAATGGAGTTATTTGCACAATCATGATATAACATACAGAAAGGTGATACTGAAATATGAGCATGATTTTTATGGTTTTATTACATGCAATCTGCACTTTGCCCTGGCCGAATTTACCAGTTTGTACACATGTGGTAAAGTAATAATTTAGGTTATGGGAGAGATCATATACATAGAGTAATAACTTTAACTAAACGTTAACAGACAGTTTATATTTATAGGTCAGCTTTAATGGAACCAACATTGCTGTAACTTTAGTGACAGTCAGGTTACAGTGGTATGTCGACCCTGTTCTTCAAGGTGGACTTTAGCCTTAACACTACACAGCCACTGACTGCCTCCTCAAGCTGTAGGGGATGCTGCAATTATGAACCACCCTGTGCTTTATGTTGCTGTCAGAGGATAAAGTCTCCCACCAGATGCCCTCCAGTCACATCCAGTTCATTTCTTCATGTAACATATTTCACTCCTGAATGTGGACTTAGGTAGATCCATAATACGGCAGTCATAAAAGTTGATTGCTTCACTTGATCTACAAGGGTTGGTGCTAGATATACAAATTCAGAACACAGACATGTCAGCCATACGATGCCGTATTCTGTCCTATAAGTAACTGACAGTGCACACACCCACTGTTCCGATCTGCAAAAATGGGTCAGCTCCTCCTCTGCGTGAATGCCTACTGAAATTTGCAGTGGAACCTAAATAAGACCTGGCAGCTCCCTGCTGTATTGGTCCCAAAAACCAGTTGAGTCATTTGAAGGGGCCTGCCAAGTCTTAATATGCACCAGTGACTCAGATAAGGCCTAACTGAGTAAAAGTGATCCCTTGTAGAGCTCCCGTGACCCAGCTCCTGTTTTGCTGTCTGCCTGCTCCTGTGCCTCGCAGAGAGTCCTGATGCTCTGCTGAAACAGACAGAAGGTGTTTATATCAAAAGCTGCCTTCTATTACAGCTAAACATTTGTCACCAGATTGTTGAGATGTTTGGCTTGTTATTGAAGCCTATTGTAATAGTCTGTGAAAGTCATATATGCTCTTTGTAAGTTATAATTGTAAACAGGGCAATCGCTGGACATTTGGGAGCTGACTGGAAGCGGGCATTTAAATTTTCCCATTAGCTACTTAATGTTTTATTTGTCTGTGATTCTTGCCAATGTTGTGCACAAGATGATATATAGTTATTTAATATCAGGATGGTTCAGTGCCAGGACCAACCTGCACAGTAGAAGCTTGATAACTGATTGATGCACATGTGATTTAGATAAATAAAGATTTTAATTTAGATTGTGGACCCATTAAACCATGGACCCATTTAATCGCTATTTCCTTTTCCCATCAATATTTCACTACGGACAGCTTCTCTATTGCAGTTTAAAGCACAGAGGAGTGTGTGTGAGACCTCCCAGAGGAACAGGCATCAGTATTTGAAAAAGTTTGTTTTGAACAATTTACAGTTTGCATTACTGTATAGTTCTTTACTACCTCCAAATGCTAAGATGCATTTGGTGTCTTTAGCTGAGCATGATCTGCAGTTGTATCACGAATATCAGGGGAACGTGAAACAAAAATGTACATTTTGATGTGGACTGCAATTTTGTGTTGGTGGTGGCTGGGTGTACTGTGCAAGACATGAAATTAATCTCAATCATGGCTGACACTCGATCATATTTCATGCGCCCGGAGGAGTTAACTGATTGTGGCTCATTTCACCTGCTCTCTGATGGGTTGTGCTTCAGTAACATTTTATGGGATGGCAGAACCAGGTGCCATGTTAATTAATTGAATTTCACACCGGACCTTTGGTTCTGAGAAAAAATGTAAAGATAATTCACATCCCCATTGCCATTAAATTTTCAGGTCTTTTTGCAAGAAGGTTATGTCCACATGGAATAAAACAGTTTAATCGTTAAGTTCAATCATTAAGTATGAGGGTGTACCTAACAAGCTACAATCTTATGAAAAAGATGTTTTGCTGAATTGGAAATTGCTTTCCTGAAATTATTTTCAGTACATTGGGATGTTGTTGTTGTCTAAATGCTTCCTGGCATCAGTGCAGTGAGCGAGCTACAGCTGAGCAGCACAGTGGGTGTTGCAGGGTTGCTGTTGGCAATGACACTTAGAACTGTTGCCCAGCAGCATCCTTACTGGCACAGGCCCACATGTGCTGTCACCACTGCTGCACAATCAGCTGCTCATCAGCCAGCGGGTAACACCCACAACCGTCTCTGAACTCCTGAGGAGGGATGGAGGTTGGGATTCCTGTCCTTACAGTTAATGTTGTGTCATTTTGAGAAAATTGTAAACCTTCAAAAATAATATAAAATATTAATCACTTCTAAATGTTCCTCAAATTAGATTAGCACATGTCTTGTTCAGTATTGCAGGTTTTCATTCGATTTGCCTGCAAGATAGAACAATAAGCTCAAGAAGTATGTGCGAAAGAGCAGGGTGTGTGTTGTTGTCAAGATTAAATGTACCATTGTTGTGGGTGGATTCAAACGAACCAGCTCACCCATACTGTGTTCTGTTACTGTCAGATACCCTTATGTTTATGCTTGAAACTTGATACTGTCACATACCTTCCTTTTTCTCATTAAAATTTATATGGAAGTGCAGTTATGAATGTGAATGATTTAGCATCATTTTTCTCATTTCAGATGGAAACACAGGGGACACTGTCTCTGCCTCTCTCTACCTGTCCTTGGTGGTGTCCCTGACAGTTCTTGTGGTGTTGGTGGTGTTGGTGGTGAATTGTGTGACCTGCTGCAAGGAAAGGGAGATCAACTTCAAGGTGAGATTCTCATTAGACAAGAGGCCAGACAGGCTTAACGAGGTCCTGTCATGCACCTAAACCCAGTGAATACACAGAGGGAATGGATTGTGATTGTGACTCTGTTGTGAAAACTAACCTTTTTATCTCAATAATAACCCACCCTTGGTCTTTGTTAATGTAGGAATTTGAGGACCACTTTGAGGATGAAATTGACTTCACCCCGCCGGCAGAGGACACACCGTCTATGCAGTCTCCTGCGGAGGTGTACACACTGGCCGTGTCCCCTGTGGCCCTGCCTGGTCCTCCACACCTCCAACCTCCTGCTCGCGTCACAGGTCAGACACTTGTACGCTCTTAGACATGTAATACACATTTACTGACCTCTGACACAGCATTATAGTTTTCAGGTACACAATTTAGATTAATCTGATGATCCACCTTTTTGAAATTGTCACAGTCTTGTTCAGCCAAAATGAAACGTGTAATAATTTATACATTGCTTTTGTTTCACAGAGGGATCCACAAGCTTCCAGGTAGCACGTCACAATCTGAGTTACATCCAGGAGATTGGAAATGGCTGGTTTGGCCAGGTAAGACATGCAATATATAAAAGTAATATCATTAATTCTACATTTCTTTTTAGTTTCAAAGAGCTATAGGTGGCTTCTCACATATTTAAATCACAGTCTGGTTTTATGCCCAGAGTCTCTGATTTCTTAATGTTTCCACATGTTTTCTTGTGTTTTGGTTTCACTGCTTATTGTGTGACTCATTTTAAGGTGTAAATGATAGGGATTGTTGTAATCAAAAACAGTTTTTGTTGCATGTTGTTTATTCTAAAATGACATCATGTATCAACAGGTTCTACTGAGTGAAATCTACACAGATCCAGGTGGAACCAGAGTTGTGGTCAAAGAGTTAAAAGCTAATGCAAGTGCCAAGGAGCAGAATGACTTCCTTCAGCAAGGGGATCCATACAGGTAAGGCTGAGGACTGTTACTGTTATTCAGTTTTTTTTTATCAGGTTATCAGATTGATTAATGATGCTATGTTTTATTTATATTATTTACTCTTTAGATATTTTTAAGATATACGTTATGATATGTGCACATATGGTGTGACATGCACATTTAAAATGTGGATAAAAACAGCTTTCAGCATCAATGTGGTGCGAGGAGCACCCACTGTCTTTCTTTTTGCACATTGCATGGGCCATTATCTCTTCGAAAGTCATTAGGATATGAGTTAAAAACATTATTTTAAATCTTTTGCTTCATGTTTTTTGTCTTCAGAGTGCTGCAGCATCCAAACATCCTCCAGTGCTTTGGGCAGTGTGTTGATGCCATTCCCTTTCTGCTTGTCTTTGAGTACTGTGAAATGGTGAGTGACCACATGCTCGGCTTAATGTAATATGTGAACAAGAAATGCTTCATCAACCCTGTGGTAACATATAGTGATGCAAAACAGTTGAGGATTGTGTGGGATTCTTAAACTTAAGTGGTGGTTTATTTACTAGTTGCTCTTGTTCTCTCAATTCTCTTAAGCTCACAAATTTAAAGGTCATGACCTCGTTCAAATTATGTCCGGCACACATGCATAGCAGACCTGGCCTGACTACCTGGGATGAAAGCTCTCTGTCTCAATCCCAAATTAGTCCTTCCCTTCATCTCAACTGTTCAAGTGACTCAGACTTCATTGTGACTGATTTATTCACAGTTTCTCTTGTTATGTTCTGGGTGGGCCTTGGCCTGACTGCAGGGAGCCCCCTCCACTCCCTCCTGCTCTCCTCCCCCTGCTGAAGTCGCATAGCTAGTCTAAGCCTGGGACTTCTCACATTCCCACCTCGCCAAGTAAAGCAACAGGCTCCATTTACACTACTGGTGTCAGCTCCACCAGTTGCTGTGTTTGTGCATTTTGTAGGTAGCACCTTGTGTATGATGGGGACTGTTGAGATCAGTCTAATGTCAACTAAGCGCTTTCTAAAGAAACCTGTTTGTGCCCAGTGACAAATGGAAGAAGCCAATCGTCTTGCTTAATATCATACAGTACCTCAGGGTCTATTTGATATATTTAATATGAAAACAAGCAGAAATACAGAATTTATTGTTGTGTGATTTTTTTGTTTGTGTCAAGGTCTCTTGAACTCTAAACTCTTGAAATCCCAAAACAAACTATAAACAAAGAGAACATGTAATAAATACTGCCATTAATTTATATTATTTGAATATTGTTATTAACTCACATAGTTAATTTTTGTTTGCTAACACCTATAGCTATCTATAGATGACTGTACTGTTGAATCAGGTGTCCCCTCTTATATATCTCGGTAGCTATAAATTATCATGTGAGTGTGGGTGCATGTTTTCACCCACTAAGTGCTTGATGCCAGGATACTTGGTGCCCTTTTTCATGGTAACCATGAATGAGTTGGCACAACCTGAGCCATAAAGTTAGACTTCACAGTTGTTTAGAGAGACTCATCACATCAATTTAGCAGCTTTAAATTTTATGTAATGTATTAATTATATTAGTTGCACATGTACAAATGTGCACACTGCAGCAAGGAGGCATAGAAGCTTTGCATTTGTACTCCAGTGTTCTTAAGCCATATATTTTCTGCAGAAAAAAGGAGATATGCTGCCCCAGTACGGATGAGACAGATATTAGGAGCATCACTTTTGCCTTCCCATATATCTAACCCTGCAAATCATGTCCAGCAGGATGTAGTGCAGCTCATCTTGCCAAACATTACATATATCTGGCCCCAGTATTGTCAGCTGCCTAGGCCTGGCTAGTGTCCTGGCATTGTGGTCTTTCCCAGCCAGCTTGTGAAATGTCTGTCAGGAGGTGGAAATGAGTCAAGGAGAATGACTGTTACAAGCATGTGAAAGTCATTATGAAAGTTGTTATGATTAAGACCAGGCTCTGTCTGTTGAAGGTGATAATTTGCGAGTGTAGCACAACTGAGTGAAGTCTATGCTTATCATCTCTTGCTGGATAAAGATTTTGTAAGACTTCATCCAAGTGGATCCTCATCTTACAAAGCACATGTTTTCTTTCTCTCTATATATGCAAGTCTTATTCACATGGTCTGCCTGCACGTAAAACTTAAAAAACTAAAATATAATTTAGTCAATGCAGAAATGAGTGCTGAGTCTGGTTTCTGGTTGCATTTTAAAGTGGAAGACAACTTGTCTGGTGCCTTGTATCTATGTAAGGCCTTGTCAGTCATCCTCTAGATGTTAAAACATGAAATGTGACACCGCAGCTGTGCTGTGGACAAGGTGAATCCCTAAAAACTAATAGACGGTGACGTTCCCTCAGACAGCGTCATGATTGATGGTGGTTTTTCCGGCCAGTATCACCCGTGCTGGGTAACCCTGACTCAGAGCATTTTAGACATCAAAATACATTAAGCAACTGGTGCAGAGGCCACAGAATGCCACATACCATAGTGTGAGTGACAGCTTCTAATGCATGGATCTCCTGCCTGGTGCCTGGCCAAGACATTAGTCAGGCCTAATCTCATTTAGGGTGTTGGACAGATATTGGGCTCTGAAAGTTGTTGATCAGTTTGATTTGTTATGGTTTTTAAGGTGGCATTCGTCTCAGCATGATGAAAGTGCTAAAGTTATTTTCATGGCACTCGTGAAGTTAGACCTTACTGACCATGTTTTGCCTTTAATTACTCTGAGTATTGCAATTCGCTTTGTGAATTGTGAAACTTTGTGAAGTTTCCCCAATGTAGTTGCTGTATGTTTAAGCACCTCTAGGCTGATAAATCCAAGTTGCAGAGGAGACTGTGAAAAATGTATTTTTGTTTTATGATTTGACTTGAATTACCTTCCAAATTATTATTTTTTTGTGCCTTAGTTATGTGGCTGACATTAATCTTTGCTCTGGGAACTGGGAACATTCCTGTTTATTCAAAGGTCAGACACAAGACCAAATTGCTTTGGCCTGTCACCATGATTGTTCTTTCATTAACAGCACTGTATCCATCCACTGGCATACATACCTAATCACCTGCTGCAGAGCCTTCACAAATAAAGACAGGCTGAGGGTATCGTTTACCATACATTGAATATAGCTCTTCCGTGAAACACCCTTCCCAGAGCTCTTTGCTTTTTTCCTCTATGGCTTTGGTAGTCATGGACAAGGACAACATGTTTGAATGGCAGTGACTGTGAGCGAAACAATGTGTAGCTGAGCTGAATTTTTATAATTTGCCCAATCAAAAGTCGCTTACATAAGTTGTCTGATCTAAGCTACTTTGCCGTGAGATAGCTCAGGGTTAAGTGAAGTGCATGTGACTTGACTTTTTTTTGACACAGCACCTCACATACTATGTGACTCCACTGAGTGTACAGTGTGTTCTAACAAGCTAATTCCTCGCAGAACTTCTGTTACACTTGCTAATCAGACATGTCCCTTGCTAATGTCTGTATTTTACATGACCTCAGAAGCAAAAAAAACCTTTATGACCCTTTGCTTACGCACTCTGGAAGATTTAAATAAACTGATCAATAAAATGTCTAAACTATCCACTATAAACTATCCCAAGTTGTGGCAATATATTGGATGTTCCTCCCACAGTCTGTAGGAATGGAAATGTTTATTTACTTGTGACCTGTCCTGGATGTACCCAGCCTCATGTCCACTGTCAGCTGGGCTTTACTTCTGCTCCTTCCATAAACCTCAGTGGAAAATTAGTATAGCGAATGGATTTGCTTTGTTTCGACCCAATACAGTGGAATTTCAGAGGATCAAAGCGCAACATACTGCATGAGAGGTTTCCCAACTGCCCATTACATGCTGATGAATGAAAGCCACAGCTGTCAACAGAAATTCCCAGGCAGCCCGGGGTTGTGAACCTTCACACAGCTGAGACTCATGTTTTAATTTAAATATACAGACCCTCAGGACTCTGTCCAGCCCATCTCAATAGAGATAAGTCTAAGTTCTGCAATCGGTCACATTGTGACATTTTAAAAACGTTCATGTCTGTGGGTGGGCGTATAATTAGTGCCCCATCCTGTTGCCCTGGGTCTTTTGTCTCATTCACTAATGGGGAACCCAAGTGGATACAGACACTGTATATTTAATTGACGTGAGCTGGACTAACTTATTTATAAACCACTGTGACACAGCACAGATGTCCACCAAACAGGGTTAGCCTTATTTGGTCCCTCTCACACATTAGGAGGGAGAAGTGCTGAGGAGACAGGAAAAGGGGAGCCTACTGCCCCTGTGTGGCAGTCTCTGCACAGTGCATTCAAGTATGACCACTTGGGGCTTAATCATAAATTAGGTTGAATGTTTGTCATTGGTACAGACGAGTTAATGAAGCTGTGTGTGTGTTTGTTTTTGCAGGGCGATTTGCGGGGCTATCTCTCTCAGCAGGACTGGATGTTCAGAAATGCTGAGTTGCTGCAGCTGCAGAGGATGGCCTGTGAAATTGCTGCTGGTGTCACTCACCTTCACAAACACAACTTCCTGCACAGGTAGCACTTCAGAATTGTACCACTACAGTAAAGGTTTGGGTTTTAGACCCACTAAGTGACCCTTGTGTCTTCCATAGCCAGGCTACTGTTTTGTAGCAGAATGGCCACTCGTCAGTGCTATACACATATGCCCTGCAAACTTACAATATGTGTCTTGTATTTCATATATCATGTCCTCCAGTGGGCAAACTTTAGCTAATTAAAATAACTTTTTCCCCTTCACTTCACTCAAAAGAACATAACCATGAATACAATGTACAATCATAAATATTTTCACCATAAGAGTTTCAATCACAGAAGACTTTCATGCTTTTTCTTAATGTATGTAGATATATAATGTGTTGAAAAGGAATCATAAACACTATATAATGTGATTGCAAAGGTGTATGTCAACTGTTAGTTTTACGTCAGTGCTTACTGTCCTACCCACTGCAAGTATAGCAGTGTTCTCCAAAGAAGGTGTGTACAGCAGAGAGGTTCCGTTTCATTTTCATTTTTACCCCGACAAGTGCTGGATCTCTAGTCACTAGCCACCAGCAGGGTACAAGGGGTGTTTGAAATGTGTGCCGTGGGGGCAACACACGATGCGCTGCTCATCAGGTCTATTTTGCATGCTCAGAATAAGCTCACAGGGTTCCAATTACACAGCTCCCATGCATTGCCACAGGGTCAGCTGTCTGCTGCCAGAAGGATATGATGATTCTGCTCTTTGCATGTAAAAGGATAGCCTCATATTGGGCTATGTGTTTTAATGCTTGTTACAACTCAGAGGTAGTTCTACAAGCTTGCCCCCATATGAGCTAATCTAATTGAAACTTAAGTGTATAATTTTTTAATTGTATTTTTAAATGTAAAATATTTCTGTGGCCCTTATAAACATAAACAAAAAAGAAATGAAAAAAGGTTGCACACACTGAGATTAGCCACATGTTGGCTGACCTGAATGACAAGGTGTTAATGGCAAGTGCTGTGTGGGCTGATATCCAAAGCTGAAATCACAGCTTTGCAATGCAGGGGTATGAATAAGCAAACATGCATTATTCGCTGTGTGTCATGAAAGAATATTCTCATTGAGAAATGGATGGAAGCTCCTTTCATAAAGCATGGATCAGTGACTCCTCTACAAATATTTTAATTACAGTGAAACATGGAATTGCTTGTCAGTTGATCCCCTTAAAACATCCCAAAAAAGTCCCAAAACCAAATATTTAGTTTATCATTGTTATTTTGTTGATCAACTAATTTGTTTGTACGAGTCATTGGTTCTACTACAAAATATACTTTAAAGCACTTGAGTTGGTCACAATTTTTTAATTGTTGTGGTCAATATTTTAATATTTAAGTTTCAGGCAGCAGAAGTCCCACCAAAGTGAAAGCAGTGACAATTTTAAATTTTCAGTTTTTTTACTAAAACTGTCTATGACATTTATAGACAAAATGAACAATTCTTTATACCAAACTGCACAGATATCTTCTCATAGGGGAGCATCCACTCCAGCGCCATGTATTAGCCTTGTAAGGTTAGACGTTGGACTCGTTTCCCTTCTGCCGTGTTACTGTATGTTGGGCCCTCAACCAGCAGCAGATGACAGGAAGACATGAGAGTTTAAAATAAATCTCCATTTATCTTACAGAGGTTTCAGTGGGTCTGACAGTGGCTTGGCCATGTGCATGTAGAAACACTGGTGTCAGCAGTGTTTGTCGTTGGACGAGTCAAAGGGCCTTGGAACTTGTGCACAGGGAATGCCGCAGGGCTAAGGGGGAAACCAAATCCTGTCTCTTCATTCAGTGTGAATAAACCACCATAAGTCTGCCTAATGTGCAAAGACCACCTCATAACTTCTTGCACTCTTTTTTTTTGGTACTTTTTAGATACATAGATACTTTGTTTTCCTGTCGAAACTCTCCTGTAGCTGTATTCACATCTCAGTATTGGCCCCTGCATGAGTTTTGTTACCTGGTGAGAAACAGAGTTAAAGAAAGCCATGTGGTAATTTCCTGAATGAAAGGTATAATCTGTGATAGATTTCCCTCCTCGATTATTGCGGTATAATCTTTGAGGTTGCAAGCAGACTTTTTGATTCTGTTTTGATTTTGATAAGTTTGTGTTGTGTACATATATAGCTTCTCAGATTAATGATACAGTATATTGCTATCACGACACACATGACGATGCAGACTTAAGCATAATCAAGTGTTCTGTTTTGAACCTCGCAATAAGTTCAACCAAGTTCATCTGCGGTTTTCTCTAGGATTAAACTGTTTTACTTGTTCTGGTTGTAAAGTACCTTATTAATGTCTATCAATTATTTTTTTTATGTTATGTTCTTTTTTCTCCATGCACTCCTAGTGATTTGGCTCTGAGGAACTGCTTCCTAACTGCAGATCTGACTGTCAAAGTGGGAGACTATGGAATTGGACCCTACAGATACAAAGTAAGTTGTAACACTTTTTTGTTTTAGATTGTTTTTTTGGGGTTTTTTTGCAGGGATGATAAACCTTTTTACTATTGTATGGATCTTTGTATTCTTGCATGATCATGAGGATCTGTCCACATAAACATATTAGACATTTTGTTGACCAAGGCTAGTTAATATTTTACCCTTATATAATTGTTCTTTTTCTGTGTAGATATTTCACTCTGATTATTTTACATATTTTATTTGTCCCCGGTAACTTGACTTGATGCATGTGTCCTAAGGCGTTTCTTACTGCTGCATTCCTTGAATACTGCTGATCGTACACTGTGAATTTGTTACTGTAAAAAAAGGGAGAAACAAAGCCAGAGTGCAGTACCTGAGTGACAATTAATACACACTTTGTTCACAAGTAATTTTTTTACACAGTTGCCTTCAGAATCTCCTGTAAAGTTACACAGTTGGCAGTGTTTCTGAATTTGTTTACAATGTTGGTATAGGAGGACTACATCATTACAGAAGATGATGTGTTCGCTCCCCTACGATGGTTGGCTCCTGAGGTGGTGAGTGAGCGTCATGGAGGAGTGATCACTTTGGAGCAGACAAAGCCCAGCAATGTGTGGTAGGTTCATGACTGCAGCTGGACGATTACATGACATTTTTAAAAACACAAAATTTATAATGACTGAGTGAAACTGAAAATAATTTTGATATGGTTTAAAGTAACTTCCAAGAGAGGAGGAAAGATTTTAACATAGTTACTTAATAGTGTTTGAAATAATAGACAAAACAACTAGAATCACACCATATAATCAAAGTTTAAATGACTGATATGTTTTTGAGAAGAATGTTAAGTATGACGGTAAGTTCCTCTGTAGTATAGCTCTGGGTCATTTGGTGAAAAAAACAAGAATTTTGTGCTCATTTGTTTGTGTGTGAAATTTTAGTTATAGGTTCCTCCTGTTACAAATGCCAGATTTCCCTTGAATGGAGAATGCTGATGTTCAAAATATTCCCTGTTTAAAGGTGTTACTCAGTAGTGTTGGAACTAGGGCGCTCTTATTGTAGCTGCTTCACATATCATGAAGTTTATTTATTAGAACAATTATGATTTTTAAAAAAGACCTTTAACAATTATTATTCAATATCGAAATCAAGTTTTATCCTCCCTTGTCTGCAGGGCCTTGGGGGTGACACTGTGGGAGCTCTTTGAAAATGCTACCCAGCCATATCCGCATCTTTCTGACCGTGAGGTTCTTAATCATGTGATCAAGGAACAACAAGTAAAACTTTTTAAGGCACAGTTGGAACTGCCTTATTCTGACAGATGGTGAGTCTCTGGAATATAGTATGTATGTCAAAAAAGAGCACTGTTAAAAATAAAAATGTCTAAGTAGTTTGGACATAACAAATGAATCTTATCTAAAAGACTTGTCTGGTTTACCTGTATTACAGGTACGAGGTCCTGCAGTTTTGCTGGTTGTCCCCAGACAAGCGGGCCACAGCAGAGGAAGTGCACCGTTTGCTCATCTACTTGCGCATGCAAGGCCAAAAGGACATGGAGGAAGATTTTGAACAACGTTGGGATGCTCTCAAGCCTAACCCCTCCACACGTCAAACTACTGTTAGCCATTCCTCTTTCCCTATCTTGGAACAGTTTGCTGATGATGCCCTGCGGCAAGAGATAGATGAAGTTCTTACTGTCACTGAAACTAGCAAAGGTCTTAGCTTTGAGTATGTTTGGGAGGCAGGCAAGTTTGACCACTATGATGGAAGCCATGGGCGCTCAGGCATGGACACAACACTTAACTACCACAGCATGTTCTTTCCGGTTTCCAGTGAAGACATTCAGGCCCATTTTCCTGATCCAGCAGCTGGAGCAGGGGGGACAGAAAGCGAAAACACTCCATCAGGAATACCTGGAATTGTACCAGTGTTTGATGCACATAAGCCATCTAAAGGAAATGAATACTACATACAACTAGAAGATCAAGGGGAGAGTACTGTTGGAGAAGATGGGAATCAAAGACAAGACATGGACTTTAGTACAGGTCGTCAAGATTTTGTTATACTTCAAGATGTCCGTCTGGATGAGTCTAGTACAGATGGTGACTTTTTCCACCAAAGCATTGACTCCAAGGATTCGTTTTTACCAGACAGTCACATCTGGTCATCTCTTGAAAACGACAGCCCATACCACACCAACATTTTTACAGAGGATGGGTCTAAGCAAGAGGACTCCCCTTCCTGGAGACAGAGTTTTTTGGAGCTTGCCGAACGCAACGGGAACCCTTTTCATGAAGTTGTACCATTGGAAGTTCAGAGGGTAGATGAAGACAACCACTATGGGAATTCTTTTTTAGGGGATTGTTCAGAAGCCAGTCACTTAGCGGATCCTGTGAAAATGGAGGGGGAGAACGTGGATGTGATGAGACTTCTGAACACTGAAAAACTAGCTGACAATTTTATGTTTCTGAAAGACCGTAATCTAATGAAAGAGGGTTCAAATCAACAGCAGAATTTTCTTTCACCTGGATTAGCCCACGAACCAGAAGAAACCTTCAAAATGAGCTCCTGGGACAACCTTGACACTTTAGGCAGCTTAACCATAGCAGACACTTATTCAAAACCTGCAGCAAGTAGCACATCCTCAAAACAGGAACTTTTAGATTCTCCAAGTACCAGCTTTGGGGAGTTAAGTCACTCCCTGGTAGAAAATGAAACACTGGTGCCTTCCATTACAGTGGTCACAGAAGATAACCTAAGCAACCAGCTGCCAGTTAAAAATATTTCTTCCACTGAAGACCTTAGTCTGCTGCAATCCTCAGATAGAGGCATAGACTCTGGTTTTGATTCTACCTCAGAGAGGTTTGATCTTGTCATTAGTCAAACTGGTGACCACACCCCTGCATTTTCTGAAAGTGCCACTATAGACTCATTGTGCACAGGTGCCAAAATTCCCAGCCTTGAAGATGACCTTTTGACCTCAAAGGATAATTGTCAGCTCATTGGAGATGAAATACCTGAAAACCTTCAAGTCCCACCCTTGTCCTCACACAGTGAAGACCTTACAAGCAACAATCTCTTGAGTGAACTACTTGAGGATACAGATATTGACCTGGAAACCACACTGTCTGACCATGAAGAATCCTTTATAGATACGAATGGACAAGGTTCTGCAAGATCTTCTCTGCTCGTCTCTGGCCCGTCTTTAGACCAGATCAGCCAGGACAGTTTACTGGAAGACACTATGTCCACCACTCTACCAACTGGAGATAATTCAGCGGAGACACCAGACTCACTAGACTCCCTTGACATCCACCAGCTTGGGGAACAGGGATTAGAGCTGAATGGTCAAATAGCTCAACACAAACTTCAGCCTCCATACAAAATATCAGACAGTGGGTATGAGACCGAGAACCTAGAGTCTCCTGAGTGGAATTTTCAGCCTAATGTCTCAGTCCACTCCCCTGTAAAAAATGGCTTGAATGTTCCTGAAGAAGGGGAAATAGAAGAGTGCACAGCTGCAACAAATCTGGTACCACCAGAAATCATAATTTCTGAAGTAGAAGGTGTGCTGGAGACTCACAGTGAGCGCCAGTGGCCGGATCTTGTCACTCCTGCAGACGAACCACTCATGGGGAGTAATTACAGAGACTCTGCCTACTTCTCAGATAATGACTCAGAACCTGAGAAAAAGTCTGAAGAAATGACTGGAGGCTCAACTGAAGTCACATGGTTGAGGAACTCGGTTGAGGAGGTCAGTGGGCCCTCTCGAGGTCCGGCGCTGGAGGTTACCGAGGAGAAAGATATAAATTCTTTATTTTCACAGCTTGGAGCTGAAGAAAAACAAGCTGATAGTCATGTCGATTGCATGTCATCAGAGAAATCAGACCTTACAGAAAAATGTGTGAGTGAGGCAACCAACAGAGAAAACCAACATGAAAACAAGTCCAAGGACGTAACATCTCTTGATCGTTCAGACTCATCAGAAGATCCAGAAACTACAAGTCAGTTTATTTTGGCTAGTCCATCAAAGCCAGAGACTGCAGTTCACACCAAACTAACCAGGACTTACGCCAGTGATGGCCATAAAATCAAAGAGCCGGATATGGAGGGCCGATACCTCGGGAGGCGGGATGGATTGGATGTTCAGGAGGATGGTGTGGATGCTGATGAGGAGGATGAGAACAGCGATGAATCTGATGATGATATTCGTGCATATCACCTCCACAGCTCCAGCTCAGAAAGCGAGGATGAAGCTGTGCATCCAGTGCCACTTATTATCTCAGATGACAGCAGTGCAAAGAACCTGAAGAGCTTGTTGAAACCCACCAGTTTGAACATCGAATCCTCACCATTACCTGAAAGATTCAATGCAGATAACTCCAGAAGAGCTGTGTCCTTCTTTGATGATGTCACTGTTTTCCTATTTGACCAGGTAAAATATTCTTTATTTATAGGGAGTTTTTAATTATATCTACTTAGATAGTTTTGCATTCTAATTAAAATTTAATGGCTTCTGATGTAGGAAACTCCCACCAAGGAACTGGCAGACCACTGTTCAGGCTCAAACAGTCAGGCACCAGAATTCAGCAAGACGGTGCCCACTGCCACCTATCTGAACCGCTTCACTAACTCTGAGAGCTCCACAGATGAAGAAGGTAGCATCAAAACCTACCAGATATATGCAACTGTTGAAAAATAATCTTTGCCGTAATAAGTCATGACTAATTTTTTGAATCCATACAGGTGGTGGTTTTGAGTGGGATGATGATTTCTCCTCCCCTGCACCTGCCTTCCTACCCAAGACAGATAAAGACCCAGTATCTAAGGCCATGTCCTTCTCTGCCGCATCTAACAATTCCTCTCCACCACCTGTAGCAGGGCGCGTCCTGGAACCCAGCTGGACCCGCTCCTCAAATTACTCCCGTTTTTCCATCTCACCTGCCAGCATCGCTAGCTTTTCACTTACACATGTTACTGATTCTGACATTGAACAAGGAGGCAAGTTACACGCACCATATTTTGATGCATTTGGGAAATACACTTGAATACAAATGAATATAATTATTACTCAAGCTTTGGTAATGTTCATCAGTTCCTCAAACCATTTTGAAATTCTCTTTCTCTGTGTTTCACCCCAGGAAGCAGCGAAGATGGTGATAAAGACTAGTGTGATAAATGAAGGGACCATTCACCATCACACAACTGAGAAATAAACTTGCACTTTTTGGAAACGTCTGAATAAGGACAGAGGAGCAAAATGTGGAGACCTTTCTCAGCCAGAACTGTTCTTAAAGTACTTGGCCTCGAGAACAAAGGTTATAAAATCACCTTCAGCAAATGTCAAACAACTTCTTGTCCCAGTCTGGGTCCTGTCACCTCTCTAGCAACATCATTGTGTGAGATTTCAGTTTAGAGCAATTACACTTTGGGGAAAAAAAAGAAAAAAAAAAACAGGCTTAGCCTTTAAATGTTTGCTTTAAAGACTTTTCAAGCTCATTCCAAGTGTTTGGCTGCTTCTTTTTGTAGTTTGTCCAAGAGCACTCCTTCTCCTGGACTTCTTGCATCACCAAAAAGACTTATGTTCTGAATAAATGGGCATGCTGGGCTGTCAAAATCCACTACAGCCAAGTATGAATAAGCTCTGACTTAAGCAAACCTAAAACTGAAGATCCAGCTTTCTCTTCTGCACCATTGTTATTTTTGCTCCTTGATGTTATGCAATTATTTCAGTGGTCGCGAAGGTTATTTTTTATTTTTTTGCAACATTTTGTTGACTGTAGTCACAATCTCCTAAATGGAGAGAACCTGGGTAAGTATCCTTCCGGAGCAGCATTTGAAAAAAGAGGGGTTTGAAATTTTGGAAGTGGCATCCTTGCACAGGATGATTGAATAACCTCGACTGCGGAGGTGATACACACACACACACACTGTGCTCCTTTAACTGTTTAAAGGAGCATTTACTGTCAGTAGTTTCATATTTTGAGACATCTCAGTAATAATCGGTGTTATTTGACAAGGATTATCATATTAATCCAGATTGATAGGAAGGCATTATTGAGGTAACAATTTAACAAGTTATTTATGTTGTAACGCTTGTCTTATCACATTACTTGTTGTTGTAAACACAACTTTATTATCACTACAAGATTTCAAATCACGCATTAAGTGAGATTGTGTTAAAAAAAAGATGGATTTTATTTTTAAACATCCGAATGAAGAAATATATCGAGCTGTTTGTAAACCAATGTGCAATGACTTCCATGTATTGGTTGAAATTTGCAGATCATAGGATGATGTGGTGAACGAGGCAGCATTTCTTAAGGGATTTGCAGGGACTTTGTTTAAAAAAAACACTATTAGAACAAAAACACTGCTGCTTTTATCAGTGTCATGAACAGAGTAATCTGCCTTTGTTTCTTTTGTTTGTTTTTTTCTGCTTTGTGTTAAATCTAATGAACCTGTTTAGATGACATTCACCCCCTAAAAACCCTTTGTCCACTTAAAACTTTGATCATTTCATCGTTGCATCTTGTTATTTGCTGGCCATTCATTGTCTCTGTGGCTCTAGGTAGTTGTACAGCGTAAAACAAAGTTGTTCTGTACAAGTTTTCATACACAGCTATGAAATCAGTTATTTGAAACTGTAAGTTATACAATTGTTGTCTGGTTCTTACCTTTCAATGACACAAATACTTCTAGACTGACAACCCGGTGAACAGCTATACTCCATTTGTAGTAGATGATCCATCTACCCCACCCCGTACAGAATGCACTGTATCGTAGACAATGTTAACCTCTGTTAAAAACCAGCAGCCTGTGCTTCAGTTGAACTTGAACATTTATTTAAGTAAAAATTTGTTTTATTTGACTACAGTATACATTTGCTTAATCTTGCACATTTGAGAAATGTAACTTAATGTTGAACTGTACTGATGTGTATATAAATGTTATTTTTTTTGTCTGTAAATGGGAGACGATGATGTAACTGAGTTGTAGGTATGAGGTTTCATTTTGTAATTTAAAGCTGAAGTTGATCAGAGGAACTTATCACACTCGTTGGCTAAAAAGTGGTTAAATTAAGACAGAAGAATATGTGAGCTCATTCTGTCCTTTAAACTTGTAGATTTAAGAAGAATATTTTTACTTCACATTGATCATGCTTGGTGTAATTGAATGAAATGTTTATAAATACACTGTTTAATATGAAAATAAATGCAAATGAACTTCTAGTTTCATTGGTGGTTTATGATTTGTTTTTCTGTGGGGTAGACAGATCCTTTGATTCTTTACAGCACTGGTAATGAAACTAAACTGTTTTAACAGATCTCAACTAAAAGATTTACATTTTCCATGAGGAAACATTTATCCTCACACTTATCCTCTGAGTTTGGGTCAGGGGTTCGAAAGATTTGAAAGGTGGCTGCGACTGGCTGCCGTTACCCCTCATAATTTGATTGAACAGTTGTTCAGATCTATTTTGAATGATGTGAAAACACACAGCAACATTTTGTAACTTTTATTTCACATTTCAATGCTTTTAAGATAAACGTCCGTTCAGACTTGCTGTGCATTTTCAACAGTCACTGTCATAACAGTTTTGTGGATGGGTGTAATAGTAACAAGGAAGAACATTGAGACTTTTTTTCATATATCTAATTTTCACTGCAATCATTTGAAATGAAAGAGCAGTATATTTTCATACAGTTGTGCCAGTCCTTTTGAAAAGATGTGGAAGGCTTGTTGTAGCGATGTGGGTGTGCAGCACTGTATTGCAAAAACATCTCACAGGCCAAAAATTAAGCTGAAACAAAAGTCGAAAAATGCAGGATAAATAAATATATAAATAAATAAATAAATAAAATCACATGCAACTGTAATCAGACACAAACAAGATAAGTTTCTAAGAAAACCAAGACAGTTTAAGCTACGGAAGGTTTTCATGTTTGAAGATGAATTAGTCAGGTACCCAAGCCATTAGCCCTTTATCAAAGTGCCAACCTCTTGGGTTTTCACAGGATATTTAATATAAGAAAAAAGCTATTGCTTGATCCAAAACTCCTGGTAACCAAAACCTAGCTCGAGAAAACACGTGCACTCATTTTTAAATTTGGATCCCACAAAATCCATCCGACTTAAATGCTCTTGTGCTTACCTTTTTTTTTGTTTTGTTTTGTCTCGTCATCACCGCACACTGACATAAGCATCAAATCCAAACAAACAATATAAACTCAGTGGGGTGATTGTCCATTCCCTTTACATGAAGGGATAAGAGCCTGTGGGAACGCTCTGAGGAATAGGATGTAGATCCAGGCACAAACAGGGCTGGGGCAGGGAAGGAGGATGTGGACGGATGCTACACACCCACAGCGTTTCCATTGGGCTGTGTGGGAGGCCGTGGGGGGAGCGGGCTGCGTGGAGTTACAGCTGTTAGAGAATGGGGGGCACGAGGAGCCTCTGCTGAGTTTCCCCTCACACTGATGTGCTCCCACCCTCCCTTGGAAGCCAGAACACAGAAATGACTGTTATTGGCTCATTAATGAAACGTATATGGAGATTTGTTTGATGGTCATGCACTCACCCCTATACCGTAGTCCCAACACTGGCCCTTGGGTTGCATAGGTCCCACCCCCAGCCTGTGGCATACAGCCCCCACAGTCTCAGCAGGAAAGCCTGGGACCCTGTCTGCTATGATCCACACCTAGAGACCATAAGAGCCAAATACTGTTATACGTCTCCAATGGTTCCGGTGTATACTGTATATTTCCTGGCCTCACTTCCTGTCTGCTGACCTGATCCAGTGGGCCCACAGAAACCTTAGTGACGTTGTTGGAGATGAGTTCCCATGCCGAGCCTTGAGGGTAGCTGGGGGTGAGGCCCTGTCGGTACCACAGGTTACCTACAGGACATCAAAAGGAGATTAATAGTCTTCTTATGCACGTTCTTTCATCGTAAACCATGAATTGTACGACTCACTGTTTTCATCCACGGCGAAAACAGATGTGCGGCCCACAGACAGCTGTTTGAGGCTCTGCCTTGGAGGGGAGGGGATGTGGTACCAGCATTCCCCTGCAGTCAGACAACAGCAACATTCTAATGTTTTTGTCCTGCAGACATGACACGGCGTCTCACACCCTCAACTGACCTGCAGGGTTTTGTGGGGACACTGATCCTCTGTAAAACACGGCTCCATCCTTGGCAATGGCCCACACCTGGCTGGCTCCACCGATGGAGATGGACTTAAAGGGCTGATCTGTGCCCACGTGTAGCCAGGAGCTGCCCTGTCAGATTTAGACAGTTATGTTATTTCTGAATGCAGTATTTTAAGATATTAAAACCAGGAATCACAGTGAAATGAAGCGAATCACACAAATCGCCTCTGCTCAAGACCGAAAGTAACGTTTGAGTTTATTGTCAGAAGGACTCATGTTCCTCACTGCTGGGTTTTGGGAGCTGACTCCCAGACGACACAGGACGTCTCCCTTGTCGCTGAGGGCCCAGACAGGGATCTGCTCCATCCTGGTCTGGGCCAGACACGGCATCAGAGAGATGTCACTCAGTTTGATGGGTGGGACTTGCTGCCACGGGCCTCTCACTGTGATCTTACACTTCCTGTGTGTAGGACATGTGGTCATTTTTGGATGATGTAGAAAGTTTTGAATTACAAATGACGGAAAGGTTCAGGTGTGTGTGTATGTGATTACCTTGTCCATCGTCTGCGCCGGACAAAGTCTTTTATGGTTTTGTGGCCATGAAACGTCCTGTAGGAGAGATGAGAGTCAGACGAATGGCACATGTCTTTTTTTTTTTTTTTTTACAATCCACGTTTTTCCGAGAAAATGTTGTTACGCACACAGGGAAATCTGCAGCGTATTGCCATCCTTCTTTGTCCGTTCCTCCCGGGACGTTGTAGTCGACAGCCCACTCCGACACCTGAAACACGTGTTGATGGTGGAGAATTAGCTGGTGACAAAGCAAGAGAAGAAGTGACTTAACATTACGTAACCACCTACCCAGGACCACTGAGGGGAGGGCGGGTGTGTGGTGCCTTTGGTGCACTCCTTCAGCCCGCTCTCATCACTCCACATAGGCCGGTCTGTTGGAAGTCCTCTGAGGATTGAGCCCAAATAATGAGTTTTGCCAAAACCAAAAAAAAAAAAAAAAGGTTTTAGCGAGACCAAGTAACAGCCTTTAATTAAACACAACTTGTTAGATCACGGCAAAGTTTTTATTAAACACTGTGAAGGATGAAATGTTCCTACTTGTCCGTATATCCGGTCACGGGGTTCCATCGCTGATTCTCATACACGTGAACGCTCCTGACGTCAGTCTGCTGGAGCATCTGAGCAGCATCTCCTACAGCAAACACAACAGGATGACAGCGTGTGAATAGTTATTCAAGATAATACAATTTCCATTGTGCTTGCAAATTAGTTATAGACACCATCATAAGTCGTTCTCCAACTAATGAGTATTCTTATCATAAACCAACTGGAATGAAGTGAAAGCATTTAACATATAAATAAAAGAAAAAGACACATTCCCATATCGAAACACCAGAACTCCAGTTTTACCAGCAGGGGGCTGTTGCCCATAGCGCCCACTGTAGACCCAGGCGGTGCCGTCCCACCCGATGCCCCACACCAGCCCCAGGCTGTTAGACTCTACACACCGCAGGTGTCCTGGGACCTGACGCCAGAACCTGCAGCACCATACAGTGGAAGCAGCCTGCATTAGCCACTTATTGTTACACACCAAGACGACAACAGAAAAAGACTGTTATGATAGCAGTCACTGGGCAGTGCAGAACGTGTGCGTGTTGGTAACGTGTTACTAAAGAAAAGACACTGCAACGCTGAAGAAATTCTTCTTCTTTGGTGTCACTCTCACATGAGGTCACAGGCCAGTGTGTTTGCAGGAGCCTCCAGGGAGAAGGACGGCTCGTGGACCATGATGTCTCCCTTCGAGGTGGTGGACCACAGGGCCTGTCTGGACGGGGGGCCGGCGATCCCTCGACACTCGCAGCAACAGTCGGACAGCAGGCTCAACTGGTCACGTGGGAAACACCGACAGAACAACAGGGAACGTGAGATGTGATTGGCGACGGGCTTTGAACTGAATGAATATCTACTGCAGCATCTGTTGCCTCTGCTTTACCCAGTCATTCATGTCCTTCTCAGTTTGCGCTGCCAGGACCAGAGGCCACCGCTGTCTCGTCCTTTGGGCTGTGTAGACAGCGAAGGCGTAGTGGCAGTCCCTGAGCACTGGAACCAGTGCCGTCACTTCATTTATAAACACTGAAAGGTACTGAAAGAAAAGACAGGGGGGCAGAATGCACAGTACACAGTTGTGTGTCCAGTTGAAATACATGGGATGATCGTACTATTTGTGCTTTTTGTAAACGCAACCGTTGTGAGACCAACCTTTTTCTCATCGTACTGTGTGTAGTAGACAAAGAGAATGCTGTCCTTCGTGCCATCACACCTGGTGGACTGCTCCAGAGCAACACCCACATCCAGCCAGCGCTGAGGCTTCCAGTCCCTCCACCATCGCAACGGGCCTTTACGCACCCACACCGACTGGAGGGGGAGGAGGCACAAACACGGGACCACATGTGAGGTGTTGCGGAGGCCTGAGGGGAGATCAGGTCAGACGGGGACAGAGAGTCAAAGACAAGGCTCACGTTGCTTTTCTCCAGCGGCTTCCTGCTGATCTCCTCCCTGTGCTCCTGCTGCTGCTGCTGCTGCTCGCTCCACGCTGCTGACTGAACCGGAGTCAGCGACAGAGAGCTGGTGAGAGGACCTGACAGACAGACATGCAAGTCAGACGCTTCGACAGACAGACAGATACCCACAGAGGTGACACACACATTTCCCCTATGCACACGGAACAACAGAAACACACAGTTAGACACGTCGCGAACAACGGCCGACTCACACAGATATAAACGAGCAAACAAATGTGTTTACTGAAACATACTGTTGCCGACTGTCGATGTACCTGTGGGACTCAGCCAGCTAATCAGTGAATTTGCGTTGACGTCGCAGCCTCCACCAGAGATCCAGGCCCACACTGGGCCGTCCTCTTCCCCCACACCCTGAAAGGTCTCCAGGGTCGCCAGGGCGTAGGTGGCAGCAGCACTGGCCTCAGCCAATGACGCCTCCAACGCCTGCGCACTCCGAGCTGCCTCAGCCCCCTCCAGATCCACATTCATCCAGGGGACTTCATGTCCCACAACATCAGGGGTTGGGAGTATTGGCGCTTGGGGCTTCTCCACGACCTCCTCTTGTGGTGTCTCTGTAATGGTTGGCTGGAACGTGTTGGTTTTGTCCCGGTCTGAGACCAGGCTGTTGATGAAGCTGTCGCTGGCGGGGATGAAGGGTTTGGGGGCGTCCGGTTGGGAGGCTACAGGAGCATCCTCTGAAAGAGGTGAAAGATTGTCAGCGCCTCCCAATGGGACCACAGAGGGGGCCGCCGCCTCCAGGACTGGGGTGTCATTAGTGCTGTTCTGTGGGTCAGCGGGACCTAACTCAGAGTCCGAGTGAGTGCAGGTCAGAACCGAGCCCTGTGAGGCCTCGGTCAGCTGGCCACTGAACTCGCAGTCGTCTCTAAGGAACACAAACACAGGGTCGGTGTCATTATGGGGAACACACAAACAGGCGGCCTCTGCGTGAGGTTGTGCAATAAGTGTCGGTTATATGATTCACTCAGTCTATTGTGTCGACAGACCTGGGTGGAACAACCTCTTTACTTTTGCCCCACTGGGCAGAAACAGGAATCCAGCCGTTCCCGCTCGGTTCAGACGGGGTTACACCCATCCTGAAATACAGGCCGCGATCCTCACCCACCGCCCACACCTGACACACACACACACACACACACACACACACACACACACACACACACACACACACACGAAAACAATGTAGACAACAAAGATAAAGCGGGATCGTATGCACACACTGACGCACCGGTTGTAATATATCACTCACAACAGATATTTATCACAACATAAAACGTAACAGGGTAAATGGGCCCAAAGAAACCAAATAAACTAAAAGAATACTTTTATTCTCTGCTGAATGTACAGATGCATGTGAGGCACCAGTGGGACACAAGCGACTGTTACTTTATAAGGACATATACTGTAACACTGGTGCCCGCCACCTCACACAAGCCATATCCATAACTGCAGCCCTGAAATATGAAATATGGGATATGATGACGACAGCTTGGCCAGCTTCTAATTAAGGAGTCTCCCATATGTCAGGAATATTGTCTGGGGATATATAAGGCTGGGCTTGAGGGGCTGCTGCTGGGACATTGGCAGGAGCGGCTGGCCGTACTCGTGTTACAGGGCAGGACTGGAGGCTGGAGGTGGAAGAGACGGAGGAGGGGGTGGGGGTACGAGACAGTAGAGGGGGAGGTGTGGTATGAGGGTTTGCAGCGCTAGCAAAGTCCTCAGCAGTGAAGCCTCTCTGCCCCGACACCCAGGCCTTTCACTTTACCCCGTGTTTGGATCTGGTTTCAGGACAAACGGGATCCAAAGGCAGGGTAAAGTGAATCCCTCGGACAGGGCGAGTGCAGGCGCGGGCCGGAGTGGAAGCTGGTGACAGGAAGATCTAAAGGAGTCACGAGGGCTGGAGAAATCACATTCCGAATGATTACTTAATTATTAATTTGTGTGTGATTACTGAAATGTAACGGTCCTCATACATTTTCATCTGCTCAGCTTCCCACCTCTATTATTACTGGAAGCCGTGTTTTAATATCACTACATATATGATTATCATGAATAACATGTTCGGTGTGTGTTTTCTGTGACCTGGTCATTGAGTCCTACATCCACCATCATCATCTCTCCTCCGATGCTGATCCAGCCGGAGCCACCGGGGTTGTGAGAGTTCACGCCACGTCGGAACCACACCTACACCCACACGCCCACACAGACATATAAATACAGGTCTGCTACCACCATCATGAACCCCCGCTGTTACAGTTCAACCTGACGTGTGAGTGGTATTGATTCACCTTGTAGTCTTTAGTGACCACCCAGACCACACTGACTCCGACAGCCACATGAAGCGCTTCCACCTCCTTCCCTGGTGATTCCACCTCCGCCCACGATGTGCCTGATGGAAAACCACAAAAACTAGTAGCCTAACAACTCTGCTCATATTTAATGGCAGCTTATAAGAGAAGTACTGTATGTGGGGGTATATGTTAATTGCTGACCCGTCGGACTGTCCAGACTCAGGCCAGTACGGACCAGCAGGTTCCCATCCCAGAGTAAAGCCCACAGCAGGTCTCCAGGACCAGCTGATAACTGAGCCACCTCCTTGGGTACTTCCACCTCCTCCCAGCTGGAGCCTTCTGGGACACGGGGGTTGATGCCCTCCCTGAACCACACCTGCAGGGGTCAAACGGTCACCAGGTACATGGTTCAACTTGCCTTCATAACACAACGTGCTGTGCATGTGGTTCATGGTGCTGTAAGTCCAATAGGACTTCATGCGATCAGGAGGACCTTAAAATTTGACCGTGCAAATCACGTGGAGGCATGCTGCCCTCTTGTGGGCAAAATTAGACATGGGTTTAAAAGCTTGTTTTTTATTCTACCAATCATCTCTTAAGAAGACAAAAACATAACAAGTTGTATTTCACATGCTTCTACACTGGTTCTGTAGACAGACCTGTCCTTGCTGGGTCACACCCCAGAGGTAGGGATACCTTCCAGACTGGTCACTCATCTCCCAGCCTCCACAGCTGATGTCACAGAGGGGCAGGGGACTTTTCCTGGGGTTGTCTAGTGGAATCTGCAGAAGACCAGTACCTTGATGTGAAACTCAGTCTTATCAGTGTTCACCCACACCACACAAACACATACGCAGTAAAAAGAGGGTCCACACCTTCGCCCAGGTTCCTTGTGCGATGTATCTCCTGTAGCGGATCCAACGCCTGCGACGGACGCAGGAGTTCCACTTCTTTTCAGGGGAGAAGTTGGCTGGGAAATCGACTGCATATTCCCAGCCCTGAGAAAAAACATACCTTATTGTTATAATTGGTTAAGATGTCAAAAAAGAAGGGACAGCTAGAAATAAAAACAGAAACGTGTGTGTGTGTGTATGTGTTCATCAGGGTATGTGGTTTTTTTTTTCTTACCCCAGTCTGGCTGGGTTCTCCTCCACAGCTCTGATCCACGTACCAGTCTCCCTCCCACTCCCAGCTGCGAGAGGGCAACTGGAAGCTGTGGAGGGGCTGAGGGTTCATTCCAGTCACATCACTCCACGGCCACCGATCTGTAGGCAGCAGTGTGTCAGTGAAGCCATCCACTGGGTTCCACCTCTGGAAACACACAAAAACCTCATGAGCTTGTAAAGGTGTACACGTGTCTATGTTTTCAGTATAAGCATAAATAGGCTAGGCTGACCTGGTTTTCATAAGTCTCCTCCCGGTAGCGGATGGGGGTCTCACTGGGCATCATGTTGAGGTAAACATGGTGGTCACAGCCGACGCCCCAGCAGCGGCCCTTCCCCGCACTAACACGTTTCAGCTCCAGCAGCATGTCGTCTGCACGTTCCCACCGCTGGCCAGCTGTGGACAGGCTGTACACCCTGCCATACACGTCCACGGCCCACAGCAGCGTGATGGGCATGATGAGCCTGAACACAGACAGCACACAGACAGTGTGTATTTTATGACTTATTCAGAGGAAGTGTAGAGGGTTAAACCCAAATGTCATAACGTGTTTTTGGGTTAACGTTAATGTTTATCATGGAACTATAGCACAATTCAGGGTTAAAGGAATATGCTGAGTAATTTAAATGTGGTTAAAAATAAACACCTAAATAAATCCATTTTATTGGGCTTTAAAAACATTTAAAAGACAAATTGAATTGCTCACTTACACGAGCAGTTATAGTGCAATACTTTAAACAGGTCAGCAGAGGGCGCGCGCTGAAAAATAAATCCTGCAATCAAGGTGAACGCGAGCCAAAGCTACCTGCGTCTTTGTTTACATGTACAGGTGGGTCAATATTCCTCTAAAACACATGCATGTAACACAGTGTGTGGAAGAAGGGAATTGTGAATCCATGATGATAAGGTGTGATGTTCAGAGTTGATCACTTTTGCAGTAATGTGTGAAAATAGAGACATTGTACAGAGCACTGACATGCTAGGCTAGCGGACCTGTTGCTAATTGGCAGGGTAACACGTGCAGTACGATAGAAATGCTACTGAGTCACGCAAAGGTTTTAATTGGCAAACTGTGCTAAGAGACATAAATGACTAATTTATTTATTTTTGTTGAACTGTTTTTGTATACTTTGTGTTTGTAAGTGTTATCGGGAGCTACAGTGAACATTCTGGTTATCACTGCAGGAGCATTGTTATCATTTCTTGATACAGTATACACAGTAGTTTACTTTTTTAATTGAAATGATGAGTCATATATTGTCAATCATTTTTGACATGGAATAACTTGTATATTTTGTTATATGTTGGGAAAGGGAATAAATCCTGCAGGCTAAAGCTTTCTGCCTCTTTGTTTACATAGACAGACATGGCAGAAGTGTTTGTGACCACACCCCTCCCTGACACCCCTTGGCCATGGGGGCAACAGAGGCACATAATCAGTGACACGTAGACAGGAAGTGAATGTAAGTTTATACACCGTGGAGAGCTGAATCATCAGAATAATAAAATAATCTGAGCCATAAAACAATATAAACGTGTGAGGAGGTGAGTAATGTCATAATATTAATGTGGTTTTAGTTTACTTTGTGTGCTTATCAATCTAAAAAATAAAACGTTTGCGTTTATTGTGACTTTATTTTTTAATTCCTTTTTATTTATTTAAATATAAGGTAATAAAGTATACAGCAACTAAAGTGAAAAAAACTTAAATTTTTACTCTTAGGCTTCTGATTAAATATATATATAACATTTATATAAAACATTTAACTGTTTTCTTGTAATTCTTAGTGTTTTTTAGGTCATATGCTCAAACTATTTTCTCAACGTGACCCAAACATTAGTTGGTGCCATTTCAGTATTTTAGTTTGAAATCCCTGACCGGAAGTTTTTTATTCCAACTGAGCCGATTGACTCTTAGTTTGTCGACTGATACTAATCCACTACAGTATTGACCGTCACTATTCCCCGGCTATTCGGTGACACGGGCCTTAATGTGCGTCTTCTATGAGCGGTGTAGAAGACCTGTGAGATTCAGACTCATCAGTCTGGAGACACAGAGAAGAACCTGATGCAAACACACATCAGGCCACATAGTTCTGCAAGACTGCGGCTTTCTACAGTAAATGCGGACTGACTTGTAGCCTGCAGTGCACGCACACATCCACACTCACTCACGCGCGCACACACACACACACACACCTGAGTAGTGGTATCCGATCCGCGGTTGTCAAGGGAATGTGAACAGACGCGTCATGGCATCAGGTGCAGCAGCAGACAGGCCCCTGCCATCTCCTCTAAGGCCCATGCTGGGACGGATTCAAAATGCATCTCAAACAGCCACAGACACCGTCGGAGGGGGGGTTAAACGTGCCGTGCATCGTGACGTCACACACAGCTGATGAGGGCTCTAATATGCTGCAAAGTCGCCTATAAGCTGTTTACATGTCCGGTGAGCAGGCAGCGGTCAAAGCCTCGGAGATGCTCGCATACTCGGCACTTACTTACGGACGAGGCTCAGTCATGTGGGCTGGGAGAGTACAGTCATCCATGCTGGTACCGACAGCGGTATTTAATTCACACAGTGGACCGGAGGAATGCGCTGTCCCACTCCGGCACCACAACAGGAAATGGAGGAAGCGCGCCCCCGATTGGTTGGAATCAGGCAGGGGAGTGCGGGATCCCTTTATCCTATTGGTCGAAGACGTTGGCTCCTATTATGCTTTTTTTCCGAGGCCGCTGGTGATTGACGCGTATATTTCAATAATTAATTCAGGGCCAGATGAATTATTGAGGCGACAGGTTGGTTTTACGTGTTTGGCCACAGTTTGGAGTAACGTCGCTCTTCTATATCAACACTGATGATGACTATAGAAAGAAAATGGCATTGTAGTATGTAGATAAATTAAGCTTCAGTTAACACCATGGCTCCTCAGAAACAGTGTTATCTTATATTCCATTAATGTTGTTGCATCCGGGGCCTCAGGTTTATACCATTATCAGCATCATCACCACCGAGATCAAAATACTAATCTACTAATCAGACGAAGATTTCACACAACTATGTGTAATATTAGATAATGTATACAGAAAAGTGACAAACACAAATATCTGAGAAACTAATAACAATGACTGGTTAGTCGTTTCAGGTCCGGGACTGTTTTTGGACCCCCATAAAATGTTAATGTGGCCATGCTGTCAGGATGAACAGTAAGTACCACAGACAGCTCCCCCATTCCAATGACACGCTCTCTGTATAATATCCTGTACTATATGAGTACAATGTAACACAACATATTACATTCCTCAAAACTTAACCCAACGACAGCAAATGTTTGTTACATTCCACCATTAATTATGGAGGGATCATATGATAATTATTTTATTACCTATCAGTTCATTTTCATTTCATCAATGCCTTGCTATGACACAAAAAGTACGTGTATTCACTCTGTTGACCACTCCTGCTGGAACGAAACAAAAGAAAAACTAATCCTTGTGCATTTTATTTTTTTAAAGGCTGCATCATACAGAATAATCACAATCACCAACTGGTATTTTTCATGTTAACATCTGTCTCTCTTTCTCTATAACGGCCGAACTAAATTTGAATTAACTGAGTATATGTCAACTTAAACGTGATATGATAAATGTATTATTAATGGCTGATCACTGGCTGACTAGCATGTGCTCCGTGTGAGGGCCCCTGGTCTCTGCGGCGCAGTCTTTTGTTTTGGTGACGCTGTCGCTTTAAGAAGCCTTGGGTTGCGCAGAGGCGCAACAGCAGCTCGTCACATGATTCCTCTCTTGTGACAATCCAGACAGAAAGGAAAAGCCTCGCGGACTTCCAGATGACTTACGAGGTGCTGTGATGACAGAGAACTGTGGCGTAGGCACCAAAGGACCAAACGCAGGGAGGGGAATGGAGTTGAGTTAACCATCACCAGACGGACTCACGCCACAGTGGTGATTTGGTAAATATTTGGGGCTGTTGCGTCGCCGCGGGCAAAGTTGGCGCATGGAGAGGAACGAAGTTTCATTTTGGCGCAGCGTCTTTTCTTTGTTTTCTTTGTTTTTGTCGCCAGTGCGTGTCAGTGTGCGTCGCTGCGGAGCAGCCGGACTTCACTGCTGATCCGCTTCTGTGGCTGGACACTGAAGTTAGAGACAGAGGGGACAAGAGGCATCCTGAGGACGCGTCACGTCGGCTGCGATGGTGGACAGCAAGCCTCTGCTCCAGGACAGACCTCCTGCCTACAACGCGGTCCCCGGGGCTTATGAGTACGGGCCGCAGCAGCACAGCTATGGGGCCATCCCCGCTGCCGCCCCGCCGCCGTACCCCTACCCCGACGTCCAAGGCAAGTGGCTCCTTTTATGTCCCACGCGCCCATTAACCAACAAAGTAAAGTAGGCAGACGGAAGAGAGCGCTCCCCCCTCCACACTTCCGCCTTCGCTCACATGAAAAAAAACCAAAAACATATCAGCTCCCGGAGTGTGGCTGCGTCATGTGCTATTTCTGCCCCATGATGTAAAACATGAACCAACACATTTGACTCTTAAAGTTTTTCTGTCAGATCCTCGTTGGCGTCGTTTGTCCGCTACAGTGGCGCGCATGCGCAATGTCAGAAAGTAATTTTGGTTAATAAGAGTGAATTATAAAATATGCGCCAAACCGAGTGTGCCAGTAGTGGTCAACAAACCATAAAGAGCAGTAAAGCTTATAATGAGATGATTGTTTGTGTGAGATCGTCATCTGGCCTAGAGGCCTGTGTTGTGATGGTAAATATTTGTGAGATATGGTAATAATATAATTTTGGCACAGTGCAGCCTTTATAGGAACAGTGGCACAGTTGTGCTGCTGTAGCCTCAGGCCTGGAACTGTACTGTATACAGTAAATCTGCTGGGTTTGAATCAGACACTCATCACCTGACTGTGATTGTTTTAGTACGTGCCATCCTTTGATGAAACCAGCGTTCCTGTAAACACATGTCATTTCCTGGTTTAGTAAATTATAAAGTAGTCAGAGTTTTGGGCTCCTTCCCTCTAGAGAGCCATCCTTATCACAGGAACAGTGTTGATAAGCATTTCAGGGTTAGTGCATGCAGTACCAAAGGTCACTGTCAAATAAGTATCACTGCAGAAGTACACAGCTGCTCCAAATAGTCAATATGACCTAAACGTCTCAGTGTAGTTAACCAGGACTCATGCAAACACACTCACAGCCAGCATATCTTGTCAAGCCAGCTCAAATTTATAGTAACAATGTCTGATTTGTATTTATCACTTAAAGACCTGGATGACAATTGGACATTACTTGTACCATAACAGCATGGAAGTCAGACAAGGATCAATATCTGACTTCAAATGGCAAACTTTAACTTCAAATGAAGTATCACGTCCTTTTTTCTCACTCCTTCTCTCACGTTGTTGTATGCCTCTGCTCTTTCTCTGTGTGTTTGTGTCGCTGTACCTGCTGACAGTGTTAAGTGTGGCTCTTTAGTGCCATTTCGTTTCGCGCTCACACAGACGGAGTAACAGTGAAAATGAAAAATCTGAACATGGCGATCTCTCTCCGACAAAGTAGTAACACTACAGTCGCTGTCCACGTTAACAGCTTTACTTTCTGTAAACCACAGGATACCCAGCAGCCCAAATGGGACCTGCCATATCCCAGCAGCCCTACAACGGGACTTATACCATCATCCAACCCTCTGTAGTGGTGGTGGGAGGCTGCCCCGCCTGCAGGTGAGAACACATCCATGAGCTAATGTATATTATAAAATGAAACACTGCAGAAATTATTTTCTTTTTCTTTATTTGACCTACTGTAGGTCAAATAAACCCATGCTCACTGTGTTCAACCTAGTGTCTGAGCATGGTTCTGTGTTTGGCCCACATCTGTTTTCAGTGCTCCTGTGTGGTTTGTTGTCAGGCCCACAGTGTAACCAGATGCTGAGCAGATACGACTTATGAGTTTTGGGAGGTCATCATCCTGTCAGTCAGATGATTTCAGCGTCAGACATGTGACCACAAAAATGGAAATAAGATGCATTCTCATTTTGTCTGTCTTTGTCGATATCACTTGGGGCCAATTTTGTGTGGTGATTATTTGGCTAATTGTTAGTTTGTTCATTTAATTTTTATTTATATTTATTTTTTCAAAATATTCCTTTGTGATAACATATGGACATAGGGCCTAGGATACTGTGCATGTCTGCAGTATGCAAAACAGTCAGGAGCAGTGAAGAAATCTAGCAAAGTCAGTATTTGCATCATGGTCATGTTGCCTGGGTCGATAAATGTGACAGCTCCTGGCCCCAGTGTACAAATAAGTTGTGCAAATGCAAAATCCTGCAGCGTAGCACAGCAGCACACAGTCTGATGTAGTGCAAATGAACAGGATACCAACACACACAGTCCAAAATACTATGGAAAGCAAACCTTTTTGTAGGAGTTATAAAGATAATAATAACCCATTTTATCATCTAAACAGAATCTAGGATTATCAATGTTATTAAGATGTGGGTGTGTGTCAATCATTTCTATTTAATTTACTCAAATTAAAACTTGTTTTCAGGGTTATTGGTTGACATGTGCATTTGTTATTTCCCTGTCACGGCCTCCAGCAGATTTCCTGGATACGCCGGTCAGTGCAGTCATGAGACCATGGTTCACACTGTGTTTACACTTTGTGATTGCAGATTAAAGCTACTTTCAGACACAGCCTCCCTTCAAAACAAGCTGCATGCTTCATGGTGTTTGTCACACAGGGCAAATCTGTGTTTTTTCAATAGGAAGTTTTATTTCAAGGTATTTATATATTTCTGCCATATTAAATATGTCAGTTCTCCTTCTGGTTTCCTGTTTTTTACTTAAAGCAAAAAGATAGTTGCTTAAAGATTTTCTCTTCCTTTCTCCAGCTTTTATATGGAAAAATAACACAGTTCCTCCTTCATAATGAGGTCATATGCAAGCAGAGCTGTGTCTTTTTGGTTTGGTTTTGGTTGTGTAACGTCAGGTCATGATTCACTTTGGGCAAAACACAGGCACTAGTCAGATGTCACTATTTCATTCTGTTGACGTCACCTGTTCTTATGAGAGAATGTAGTTTTAGTGGGATTAGGATCCAGCATCTAATCATTTTATTATTTTCTTCTGTGTGTGTGTGTGTGTGTGTGTGTGTGTGCGCAGAGTTGGTGTCCTGGAGGACGACTTCACTTGCCTGGGGATCCTGTGTGCCATCTTCTTCTTTCCCCTGGGTATCCTCTTCTGCTTCGCACTGCGTCAGAGAAGGTGTCCTAACTGTGGCGCCACCTTTGGCTAGAGGGACCAAACCACAGCTCATACCACACTGCTCGTGCTACCATGCATACCCACACACATACATACACACATGCACATATATAATCCAGCATATTTGTGTCCTTTTATGTTATCCTTAATATTGCCGTTGCCATTACGTTATGTAACACAAATGATCAAGCTATTACCATGAACTGGGATGTGAGTCTTTACCAGAGGCTTGTGTAGAAATTTCATCTGCTAGTAGAGAATGTATTCTAGCACATGTAAGAGTCCAGCTGATGTCAGTGCCTTCACTTCATGCAGAGTGGGCATTGACTCGTCCATCACTCATGATTTCCTCTGTAGATATAGCTCAGTGATCCAAGGAGCTAAGCTAATTTCTTCATTCATTATTACATTGTGCTTAGTAACTTGGTAGCAGCACTCATGTTGATTACAGATATATTAGCCTTTTTTAGGCAATGTAAATTTTCTTTTGTGAGATTTTTTTTCATTGTTTTTTGGCTGATTGCTGATTATGAAATGGAATCACACAGACATATAAAAAAAGGTGTAGATCCCTGAACATGAACTTTCCTGTCTGAAACAACAGGCTTGTGTCAGAGAGAAAGCCCACAGCGTTTTGTCGGTCTTTGTCGATATCTCTTGGGGCCATATTTGCACTGACAGTTTTGTTTGATGATTCTTCTGCTGGGTTGGGCCAATGCAGACCTCAGGTACATACAATCTGAAACACCCTCAACTTTACAGCCTCAATCACTGTTTGACTTTGGACTTCAACCTATTTTAAGGGAAAGTCCCTTAATATGCGGACGCATACTGCTGATGGCAAAAGATGAAGAAATCTCTATCATGTGTATAATCTGTGGATTTTTTATCTTAGTACTCTTTTGTGACAAGTCACCATGCCCCATTCTTCTCAGCCAGACAATCAAGAATGTCTATGTTCCTGTATGTGCAGTATCTCCATGTCTGTGTCTTCCATCACAGAAAGATGATATGTAACTGTTCATGGCAGAGCAGCAAAAAAGAAATTATATATAGTTAGGAATGGATCAAAAGAAATCTTTGTGCTTTAAAATCCTCCATACAACGCAAGCTCTTGAGAATTGTGGTTCTTACTTTTTATATATATATATATATAGTTACTGTAATTAAAAATGAATGCTACGAATGCTAAGTTTTTGACATCTGCTTGATTTGTTTGTTTTACATTACTCTCTGTAAATACAGGGAGTAATGTAACTGTCACTGTCACATTTCACACAAACAAAGGAAACTATTACACTGATAACAATGCAGACACTTTGGGCAGAGTACTTTTGCACGGCAACAAATTAACGGCAAAGTGAAGAAATATTTCTTTATTTTTCATACAGCACATTTGGTTATGGTTGCAGTGTGGACCAATCGTGAATGTACAAACGATGCGGTGTGTAATGACTTAAAGCCGAAACCGTTGTACTGTGCAGTCGAGGATGCGGTAGTTGTCACGAAACACTTCCACAATCTGAAGGTCAATTGTACTTTTACAGCAGGTATGTACTGTATGTGTCATTGAGACAAACGTCCTGGATTTGTGAGCTCTATGTAGAGTTAGGTTCAATGGCAAAGCAAATATATTTATATCATCTGTTGTACAAATGTATATACAAGAGGGAATCGGGGATCAAGATCACTCGTGTGCCTTTAAGGATGCATCTATAAATGTTTGCAATTTCCTGTTCTAACTGCAACAGATGATATCATTATAGTATCAACACTGAAGTTGCAACAGCTTCATAAGGACCTATAGGTGAAACACATAGGTCCTCTACAGTACATTCTTCTACTGTTCTATGGCAACAGAAATGATTTCCAACAGTTGTTTCGGCAACACATAAGCGACGCGAACAGCATAAATACGTTGCAATATTTTCACTGACTGTCTTATTCATTTAGCTCTTAAGTGCAGGTAAGATCGGTCATTTAAATATCACCACCACACACACAAGCACAAAAATAGACAAATAGAAAATACATCGTTTTAAATATAGAAGCATCTGTTCTGTAAAATTAGGCGTCCCCAAATACTTCCAATGGGAGAGTTTGCAGCAGTAAGAGGATCCCAGATTCCAATGGCATTTTATATTCTCACTGCTGCCCAACGTCTGTCTGGTCTCATTCAGACCAGGAGGAGCTGCTGGTCAGTGAGGGCAGGACAGAGCTACATGCCCTGAGTGGAGGGCACTGGAGGGTTGGTGATGACTTGTTGGAATTGAAGGCTGGGTGGAAATGGGTGGACAGATCAGATGACCGGCGCGGAGCGGTCGTTGGTGACGGTTGGACGTAGCCTGACTGTGGCGAACGGGTTCCCTCCCCTGTGAAAAAGCGTTGAAGAGATAAGGGGTGAGTGAATATATGTGTGAGGAGGAATCATCTTGTGCATGCTCCTTAGTGACTCACGCCAGGTAAGCGGGTGGAGGTCTGGAGACGCCATTAGGTTGTGCCGCCTATGGAGAAAACATAGACACACTGTCATCTATTGGTCACAAGGCCGACGCTATTAACAAATTACATTGCGCAATGTGTATCCTTGACACATCTGCACAGGAATGCCAAGAGAACCACTGTTTTGCCATATCTGCTGCATTGACAAGTGTTTGAAGTATATTATCACTTGATACACATATTTGCAGGGGTGGACACATGTGGGTGGGTGGGTGGCTGTCGGAGAGTGTGGGAAAGACACCGCACTGTGTCACATCACGAGACAGTGTGAGGAATCTGGGCCTTCTGGAAATTCAAGTCTGTCCCACAATCGACTGCCTAGAGTTTTCCTATGCCGCCGTATCCGAGCGCAGACACTGGCCACGCTAACATTTTCACAGAGATGCCAATTTAATATTAAAGCAATTCGATTTGCTTTGCTTAACTTTATTTGCAGCCTGAAATCTAATAATATCTGTGCACATGGTGTTTGCACTGTAAACGTAATCAGAAAAACCACTGGATCATTCTCAACCCAGTCATCACATAACTTTTAGGTAGGCATGACAGACTGAACAAAACTAACTGACCACAGGTCAGGTGCCTGTACCTGCACAAATATGCACACATGCACACAAAAGTCCAACAGTGTATATATCAAATCTAATGTGTATCACATTTTTATTTATTTCTGCAGCTGATTATACAAAAGTGGTAACAAAGCCTGCATCTGACATCAGTCCCCACGTGCTTTACACTGCTGTTTTATATCATGTTATTTAAAAAATTTAGAGCTTAGTGCAAATTGTGGATCTACATGCAGTACTTCAAAGATTCCACAAGAGGTCAGAGCTGGATAGTGCCTGATTGTGAGTGTTTCAGCCTTACAATTCACTGTGGCCACAGAGTCTTTACATCTGTGCTAGGATGATTGGATTATAAATAGTGGTGCTAATAATCAATGCTTTTTACTAACACCGTACATAGTGCTACAGATTAAACGCTTCACACACAGTTTCATCATTTGTCTATTTCCCATGAGCACTGTGGAGTGTTGAGATAGCAAACTTTGTCCGCACTGTTGTGCGTGTTACGTGCTTTGCATACGGCTGACAGGCGAACAAAGACGGTAACTATCTCTAATGATTCCCCCGAAGCCTTTTAGCAGTTTCTCTTATTTGCTGCTCTGTTGTCACGCTGGCTCTGTTTCTGCATTGCGCCTTCGGAGTCAACATAGCTGGACGCCCACTTGTAGGGACAGTAAAAAATCATCTCCACTAAAGAGACGGTCTAAGTGTTGACTGATCAACAACACCTTGAATTTACTCAGCATCAGTAGCTTTTTTTTTTTTACTAGGATCGCAAACATGCTCCTGTGATCCAGTTAGCTTTCGTTTTTGTCATTGACCTCAGGGTTTGTGAAGTTTTCGGCATGGACAAGAACAATATAATGTTTTTTGTTTTATTAATACAAACGGATTGTGTTTTTTAAGAGCAGATATTTCCATAGGGCGCATTTCTGCATTCAACACGCCAACTCTTTTCTTTGCTTTTCACTGATACTTAACCCTGAGGTCAAATTCGTGTCTGTAACTTTAACTTTCTCTGCAGATCTGAATCGCTCAATCCTCCTCCTCCCTCTTTCTCCAGCCACTAAATATATTCATTCCTGTGAGTCATTATCTTTGCCCCCACACAAAGCACCAAACCAGTGAGGGTGCATTTTTTTCTCATGGTGACAGTGCATTCCAGGGTAACCCCACCTCCCCCGGCCCTCCTGTCCTCCTCCTCCTCTCCACCTCTCAGCTTTCCTTCTCTGGACCAACTGGCAAAATTGAAATGAGTCTTTCCTGATACAGATTCCAATCAGCTTGATGAAACCAAACCAGTGAAAATATACATATAGGTATAGATAATAGCACCAACATTAGTATTTATTCAGTCTGAAAGGATCTTAATATAAGACAATCGTATACGTAAACACAATGCTGACACTAATGTGTTGCTAGTTAGTCGCTAACTAACCCAACACAGTAAACACGCACATACCACACACACAACTTCACCCACCCACTCAGACTCTGAGCTGAACATAAACCAAAGAATTATAGACACCCATGACTCTTGAGAACTTTTTCCCACACACAAGCCTATTCTGGGATTTCTGTGTGTGTGTGTGTGTGTGTGTGTGTTTGCATGTTTTAAATAGAGTTAATGCAGGGGATCTGTGAATTGCTGGAAAGGAACTGGGATGAAACTACTAAGTGACCCGGTTTTAAGTGACCCTGGAAAAGCAGAGCGCGATGGCGAGAGGGAGGGGGCGGAAGGTTTGTATTGGCGGTGGAGAGAGATAAGTGTTCAGACGTGGAGACAAACAGACAAACAACGTCAAGAGAAACTCAAAGAATGAAACCAGAGTGACAAAGAGGGAAGGTGGATATCAGGTTCACCCAGAGTGGAATTCCACCATAACGCTGAGCCAGTGATGGAGAGCTGTAAGCTGACAGTATAGAGGGCTAACAATGGACACATACATGCACAAACGCACTCCTACGACTGTAAGTCTGCGCGTGGCTGTGGACCAAATAAGTAGTAAATAATAAATACTGCAGAGGCAAGAAAGAGAAGAATCCTCTTTTGCCATTTGACTGCGGAACTGAATACTGTTGTGTAAAAATGCATGCGCAAAAAGAAACAAGTGCCGAGACCTATTAGTGCTAACGAGTGTAAAATGTTGATGTTGGAAATGCATTTGACCCTTTCGTGCTGCACAAACACATTTAAATTGATCCAGGAAAGAGGAACAACAAAAGAAAGGCACGGAGATTTTGCATAGTATGAAAATGGAAGGACGTCTGAAAAGTGAGGACTGTGTTGAACGTGGAACGGCTGGAGTAATAAATTATTTAATTGTAGTAATAATCATTACATGTGTTAACATTTATAAGGGTGTACATAATCCAAAACATGTGACTTCAGTCACCCAGCATGACCCAGTCTCTGTTCTTCCGGCTGCCCCAGTGTTAGGGCCTCTTCCTGGAACAGGGGCCATTCTTATCACACCTGGGATTATTGTAACAAATGAGACCCTCTTTACAGCACTGTCTTCATCCTCCACTGCCACATGAGGATGAGTCCAGATAAGAGACCGGCCGTTCAGAGGGAAGCTGAAATGGCTTTGGTTTTTCACATTTATTCAAATTTTATTCCCAGTGCTTTTTTCCACCTGAGGTGAGTCTTCACTTTTTTGTTAAAAAAATCAAAGCGAATTTAAAATTCATCCATCTAGTTTTTTTTTCATGCACGGATCACACCCTGAGTAGATTGTGATACCTATTGGCAAATTCAAATTGCCACCGGTTTGGCTGTTTTGCATAAGCGAATTGCATTTTCTAGAGGTGCCTTCAACATTTAAACTTAAACCTCTCACATGCACTGACGCAATTCTCGCTGTCTTTACTGTATCTTATAAAAGGTACTTATCTCAAACATTATGGACCTTTGCTGATGATATTTTGTTTTTTATTTCTAAAGACACTTGCTAGCTTATCTCTCAAGATGAGAATGGAAATATCCCGAATGAGCACTTTTAGGCGTGCGCTCGTCACATGCATCACATGCAGATAACCACTGTCCCGCAGTGTTAAACTGTCTCCGGGTCCCAGTAATTGATTTTTCCTGTGTATGTCAGCTGACACGCAGAGTGTCTGAGAGTGAGGTCAGGTTACCAGTGCAGACATTAAAAGCTCATATGACAACACGCTCACACACCGAAAGGCACTGCCGTCAGCAGGCGAGATATGGCTGCACACCTGAGGGTACAGTATTCATGCTGCACTAGGCATCATGCGAGACATAACCTCATGGCACTACGGTAGCAACAGACACGTCTGGCAGCGGACCTGATTGCATCACTTATGAAACACTGCACATGATGACTTCAGCCAAAACCAGGAAAATGTCAGATGAACGCACACAAAGCAGACTACCAGCCCACTCACCGTGTTGTGGTCGGAGGAGGAGGAGGAGGCCGCGGAGGGCGTGGGGGAGTGCAGGTGGTTGTTGTTTGTGGCGGCGCTGCTGGTGGACAGGGTGCTGTTTTTGACGGCGTTGCGCTGCGAGGCGTCGGAGTAGTCCGTTGGGGGGAGCACCATGGTGGCCTCGTCCGTCTCTGTGTCCTGATGGTGCAGGTTCACCACACTTCTGCTGCGGTATGGTGCAACAGACACACTGCAGGGGGGGGGGGGGGGGGGGCGGGGGGGGGGGGGGGGGGGGGGGGGGGGGGGGGGGGCAGCAGGGATGTTATGAGAGATGAGGAAATAATGGTATAAACATAAAATGCATACACACATATGAAGAAGAAAGGTAGGAGAAATGTAGAGCAAACGTCAGTGGGGTCAAAGGCCACTAGCAACAGGAGTCACCTTGCTTATTTTTTTTTGAGGGCTTTAACTTGGGCTTAATATTCCTTATTAGGCTAAGTTAGTCTTGAACTTGACTTTAATCTTTTGTTATGGACTCTGGCCAATTTGCATTGTTTGTATTTGTTCGCTGTCTGTGTTATAGTGTGTAAATTTACTTGGCTTTCATTTGTCCTGTCTATTTCCTGTTTTATTTTGAAAGGTTGTCCTCTTACGTATCATGTCTTATTTTACTTCCAGTCTTTGGCTCGTCTTATTGAATTGATTTCACCTGTGTCTTGTTTGCTCCCCTATATACTGTAGGTCCTGCTCCACCCAGGTCTGCTTGTTTGGTTGATGTTGCTTTGCATGTATGTTACTTGGTGTTACTTTGTGTTTATGTTACATTGGTTTTTGTTACTTTGGGTTTATGTTATTTTGTGTTAATGTTACTTTGGGTTTATGTTGTTGCTCCTCTGTTAAAGGTTTAGTTCAACAAACCACCTCTTCACCTCAGAATCCTTGTCCGAGTTTGTCTTTGGCTCCTGCTGTCTGCCTTACTGACAGAGCCATTCATCACTCAGAAAACAGTCAGCCAATCAGAATAGCGGCTCAGAGACAAATATATCTTATTAACGACACCAGAACTTTGAATGAAACTCCAGAAAGGCGTAAAATAAAGGATCTATGTACACAATAAGAATCAAAGGTGGAGGGATGGGATAGTCCCCCATAGGATTCAAAAGGTTAACAGAGTTAACTAAAGGAAACACTGCCAACAATATGGCTGGTTGTAACATGAAACCTGCTTGTGTGTGTGTGTCTGTGTGTGTGTGTGTACTAGCTGGAACGTGGCGTCTCCTTACCTGTTGTTATTCATGAGCGGCTCGGAGAGTGCGAGGCAGTAGGATGAAGGGAACCAGCCCCTCCTGAAAGACAGGGACAAAAGAGAGAGAGAGAAGCTGAGTTGGGGATGATTAGATCTGTGCTCTATCCTCCTGCCAGCTTCCCTACAGCCTCTCTGACTGATTGGTGAAGAGCTCGGCTGCTCTTCCCTCTGTCATCATCTAATCAGAAGATACGCTGACAGAGAGACGGGATCGAAAGCCACAATCAGTACTGTTGAGATATTACACAGTGCTATGGTTGTCGTGATTACGGTAACATACTGAGTGATTGTATACGTATGGTAACTATGGTAACAGAAAGCAGGAATCCGTCATAGAAGACTTTCTAATGAGTGGATGCAAACAAACCTGCCAAGCTGATGAACACACACACACACACACACGCCAACATTAACTTAATTTCCTTATGTAGATGGAAAAAAAACTAACAACAACGCGATGGAGTCATGAACAGCCAAGGTTTCTACGTTTCACCTTGAAGATACATTAAAGGAATTTACATGAGCGAATGAATTGCCTATGGAAAAAACGAGTAACACTGAGTCTCTATCTCGAATTCAGGCCAGAGACTGTGCGGTATCGCACTGTTAGGACACAAGATAGTAAGTAATCAGTATGTAGCCAGTCAGCCTCCACCCTCCCGGTGGATATATGTTAATATTTGCACATTTGACCAGTAGAACAACTGTTTCCTTCTCATAGCTCTGATAAGGTGGAAAAACACACCTCATTCAACCACACTCATATTAATAATACCACTTATTTATTCAGGGAATGGTTTTCCGCTGAGAACACACGCTCACTTCCAGCAGCAGTGTTACTTCTCGCCACTGAAACTACTTGCTCAAGGACAGTTCACTAATACTGGTGGTCAGTCGTTTCCTGGACAGGAAATCTAAACTCCAAAAATCTGGAGCAGATGACATTTAGATTCCAGTGGGTATAGATGATAATATGCATAGTCACGGGTTAGATGTCATTATTAGTCAAACATTGCGGTGGTGTATTGCTAATAACCACTGTGATTCAAATGTGGCTCTGCCTTTTTGACATTCATTCCTCGGCCCATCAATAATGTGTGTGGGTATCTGAATCGCTCTAGCTGTTGCCAGGCGAGTTGCCGGGTTACACAATCAAAGCTGATATGAGACAAAGGAAGAAACCCAGTGAAAGACCCCAAAGCGTCAAAGCCAAGCAAGTTTTTCCCTTGGTATTGATGAAGCTCAACCTGATGAATGATTAAGATTCAAAAACACACCTTCAAGGGCTTCTGATCAAATCCCTGCTTAAAAAGTCAGACATCGGAGACCTGGGGAGAACGGGCTTGTTTGACGCCTGATTCTGTGAGAGAGCAGGTGTTGATCCAAACTTCTCTTACATCCTGCCCTCAGGCCATATTTTAGTTTGATTTTCTTATCAGTGAATGTTCCAGCTCAGGCATCACTCAACAAGCCCAGAGCCAGCATCAGCAATCCAATGTCCAGTTAGGACAGTGCAGTCCAACTTCACCAGACTAGTGGTACCTGAAAGCATGTCAGATGAGGCGCATACACTGTGGCTGTGAGTGTGCACATCACACATGCAGTCAAAGTTTTTATGTACAATGTAGCATGCGGACATAATTTTTCTTAGATGTGTGCTTAGGGCCTTCGTTGCTACATATCTGTCACTGAAAGATGCAGCACGTGGGGCGACTCACTTTCCGGTCTTCTCCAGTTCGCCGTACATCCACCCGTCTCTCTCATCGGGGATGAGCAGGACGATGACGTCCCCCTCGTCAAAGCTGAGCAGTGTGTTGTTGTTGGTGGCAGTGTGAGGGAAGATGGTTCGCACGCGGGGCCTCTTTGTTGTGATATTGTTGAGGCCTGTCGCTACAGACACAGACCTGGGGAGACTGTTCTCATCACTGGTCCCATGATCTGCGATGGACGAGTGAGAAGAGGAAGGAAAAACCAAAAGCCTCAGTCATTCATAACGACCATATTATTACTTATGTGATAAAACATTTGTTCAACATAAACATTTGAACAGTAAATTGCTTTTATAAAGAAGTGGCTAAATAAATGGTTGTGGTTCATGATAAGTCATGCTTATAATACCTGTGCTCTTGTTGGTAGTGGTGGTTACAGTGGTAGTTTTGTTCTCCTGGGTGAACATGTTAGCCAGGGGACTGGTGTGAGGTTTCAGAGATGGAGCCACAGGATTCGAAATGTTCTGTCACGCAAACATCAATCATAACGTTAATGTGCAGATATAAAGCTGGTACTACTATTCCAATGTGAATTAACCAAGGTGCCTATCAGGTTCCATCTGAGAAGATCCATATGAGAAGAAGATCAAGGGAACAGAGTACCCCGCCCGGAGGGTTACAGGGGCCCCACCCTGGAGCCAGGCCTGGGGTTGGGGCCAGCAGGCGAATGCCTGCCCGAAGCAGGGATTGTCTTCCCGCAGGAGGAGGGCAGGAGTGGGCCTGCACTTAACACCCTGACTCTCTAGCTGTGTGTTGGAGTTCTCCCCAGAGGACGAAAGGGTAGCTTCCCTTTGCCTTCGGGTAGGGGAACGATTACTGTCTGTTGTTTGTGCTTATCCACCAGGATAATCCACCCTTTTTGGAGAGCCTGGGAATCACACTGGAAGGTGTCCCTACCAGGGACTCGATTGTCCTACTGGGGGACATCAATGCGCATGTGGGCACCGACAGTGAGACTTGGAAATGTGTGATTTGGGAGGAACGGTCTCCCCGATCTGAACTTGAGTGGTGTTCAGTTATTGGACTTCTGTGCTAGTCACAGTTTGGCCATAATGAACACCATGTTCAAGCATAAGGATGTTCACAAGTGCACCTGGCACTTGGACCCCTTAGGCTGACGGTCGATGGTCGACTTTATAGTCGTATCAGACGATCTGAGTCCATATGTTTTGGACAATCGAGTGAAGAGGTGGGCAGAGCTGTCAACTGATCACCACCTGGTGGTGAGCTGGATCAGATGACGGGGTAAGATGCCTGACAGACTGGGGAGACCCAAACGGATCGTGAGGGTCTGCTGGGAACGGCTAGCTGAGGACCCTTTCCGGATGATCTCCAACTCCCACCTCCGGCAGAGCTTTGATCATGTCCCGGGGGCAGTGAAGGACATTGAGACTGAGTGGTCAATGTTCCGAATTGCCATTGCCGAAGCGGCTGTTCAGAGCTGTGGTCGCAAGGCTGTTGGGGCTTCACGGCGGCAATCCCAGAATCTGCTGGTGGTCACCAGAGATGAAGGATGCCGTCAAGATGAACAAGGAGTCATGTAGGTCTTGGCTGTCCTGTGGGGCTCCTGAGGCAGCTGACAGCTACCGGCGGATCTAGCAGTCCGTGGCCCGGGCAGTCAAGGAGGCAAAAACCCGGGCATGGGAAAATTTGGTGAGACCATATAGGAAGACTTTCAGGCACCCCTGAAGAGGTTCTGGCAAGCCACCCGGCGACTCAGGAAGGGGAAGAAGCACCCAGCTCACACTGTTTACAGTTGGGGTGGGGTACTGTTGACCTCAACTGATGATGTCATTGGGTGGTGGAAGGAATACTTCGGGGGTCTCCTCAATTCCACCAGCATCTTCTCCTCTAAGTCTGAAACCATGGTTCTCGACCGGAAAAGGGTGGATTGCCTACTTTGGGTCAGAGATGAGACACTGCCCCAAGTGGAGGAGTTTAAGTATGTGGGGGTCTAGTTCACAAGTGAGGAGAAGAATGGAGCAGGAGATTGACAGACAGATCGGAGCAGCGTCTGCAGTGATGTGGACGCTTAACCGATCTGTGGTGGTAAAGAGGGAGCTGAGCCGAAGGGCGAAGCTCTCTATTTACTGGTCAGTCTTCGTCCCAGCCCTCACCTATGGTCATGAGCTTTGGGTAATGACCAAAAGAACGAGATTGCGAGTACAAGTGGAGAAAATTAGCTTCATTTGCAGGGTGTCTGGGCTCAGCCTTAGGGATAGGGTGAGAAGCTCAGACATCTGGGAGGGACTCAGAGTAGAGACACTATTCCTCCGTATCGAGAGGAGCCAGTTGAGGTGGTCCTGGTCAGGATGCCTCCTGGACGTCTCCCTCGGGAGATGTTCTGGGCATGTCTCGCTGGGAGGAGGCCCTGGAGTAGGCCTAGGATATGCTGTCGAGAATATATCTCCCAGCTGGCTTGGGAGCACCTAGGGGTCCCCCCAGAGGAACTAGTAGAAGTGGCTGGGGTGAGGAATGTCTGGGTGTCCCTGCTGAGACTGCTGTCCCCGCGACCTGGACCCGGATAAGTGGTAGAAGACGAACAAACGAAGGAACGATTGTTGGGTTTTCATTGTGCAGTGGTCATATTGTATTGTTCCACACTATGTGCTGCAATATGTACACCCCCCCACCCCCCAATCATACCAGGCTGCGCTGTGACGGGGAGGGAGAGGGCAGGGGTGTGATGGAGACAGGTGTCCTCAGTCCCTCGATCATCGACAAGACGCTCTCGGGCATGCTGGTGGCATCGTTGCACTGGTCCTGCCAGCTGCTCAGCTTTGCCGTCAGTATGTCTCTGGCCTGTCCAGCAGGCATGGACACCAGAGAAGATATTAAAAGAAAAATGAGTAATCAGAAATGGTGCACACTTTTTCATCTCTATGGTAACACAATGCATAGAGGGCTTTGCAATAAATTGATCTGGCTGGTGTTTTGATTTGATTTAAAAGCGTGGAATGTTTTCTCTGTATGGCAAACAGTGATATCATGTTTTTCAATGTCAAAAGGACGCGGGGCGACTTGTACCTTGTCATGGAAGGAGGCGATCTGGTAGGAAAACATACAGTGTTTGTCCACAAGGAAACAGAAGCGCCTCTTCTCCTCCAGCAGAGCCTCCTTGCAACCATCTGCAACGAACAACTGCATGTCCATCTGACGGCCCGTCAATGTTTCCAGACACTGACAACATACACACACACATGCATACACAAGTGATTTAGTTGATAACGTCATCAGAATAAAGTACTTTACACGCAAGTTGTGCGTCTGGTGCAAACGCAATTATAATTTCAGTCTCTTTGAATGGAGGGTATCTTCATAAGTAGGACATGGTGTTTATCTTTTAAACTACCATGTAGATTGATCATCATGCTACCTTATCTTCCTGTGCACATGGTTAGCAGCCATCTAGGCCCTTTCACTGCCAAACCTATGTGCTAATGATACAAAGGAGCATGTTTGCTATTTGAATATCCTAATCTCTGCCTGGCAGAACAGGTATTATTCGACTGGAGTTTTCTCTGTTGACAGACTGAGCTGCCTTTAGTGTTTACTGAAAGGAGGGCGCAACAGGAGGAAGATGGACAGGGCACAATAGTGAGAGGGAGGGTTGGTCTTATCTTCACGCACAGCCTGGGATTATAAAACACGGGGCCTGACAGGATCTTAGACTGATGCGTGCCTGCATGAATGTATACCAAAGCGCACATGGCCTGAAAGTCATTGTCAACTGTAAGATGCAAGTGTGTTTATAAAAATATATTGTTGTTGTTGCAAACATATTTCATAATGATAATACTACTACTACTACTACTAATAATAATAATAATATAAATACTTAGCCATAGTATTAATTGAAGTGTTTCTTTGGGTTAAAATGCCTCAAAACTATGAGAAAACAACACTGTTGAATTATTAATCTAAAAACATAGAGAAAGGATTTTAATGAATGAAGATGACGATAGCTCAAGATGTGGAAGATTTCAGTGATCAAACTAGGCAGCCATCTTTGTAATATCTAGATTGTTATATATCTATTATTGTGCTATTCAAGTCAATGTTTAATCCTAATATGCGCAAATTGATACTTTTCCTCAGCAGTAGGCAGCATAAAAACACTTTGTGTATTTAGTGGCAATGGCTTGGCAACTCTCACCACAGTGATATTATCATTGTCCAAACAGTGCCATCCGTCTGCCTGACTAAACGACGAGACTTTATCTCTGTCTTTGTTCCGTCTAAAACCAGGAAGTCCTTACTAAAACCTGGGTTTCCTTTGTGGTTGCATATCAACAAATAGGCAGATGCAAATTTCTCAAGCAAATACACACCTATGTACACACATAACAACAGAAAGAGAAGTCTTATTCTCGTTACTACCCATTCGCCTCCCCGTTTCATTTCTCTTGTCCTAGTTAGGCAAGGAAGATAGGACTGGAAGCACAGTGCCCTTGTCGGCGTTTATCGCATATCTCAATCTCTGTTAATCTTGTTAACAAAGAAGAAAGTTGTACTTTTTCAGACTTCTCAGACAGATGGCTCCCAGGCTTTGAAGTCTCTCTGGTGTCTGGTGAAACTGCCTCTAAGCCCCGACACTGTCGGTCCATCTCCATGACGGTCGGGTTTCTAAATCTTAATCCCCGGCCTTATATCAGATAAGTGAGCACAGCACTGAGCAAATACTCTGACTCATGGCTTGGTGTGAAGGTAAGGTAGGACAAAAGGTAAAGAAAAAGAAAAAGGGAGGGAGTATAAAGGAAAGAGAGAAAATAACAAAGACAACAGGGATGGAGGTGAAGGAAAATGGTCAATTTTTTTTTTACAAAGCTACTACTGTAATCATTACATTTTCATAATAATGTTAAAAAATTCTTTGTAAATATTTATGTAATAATTTGCACAAAAAAAATCTAAATACATTTAGAGATGCAACTGTGATGTTGTTGTTTCTGTTGTTGTTATTATTAGTAGTAGTAATAGTATCATTAGTAATAAATGAATAAATAAATAAAATAAATTAATTGTTTGATTCAGCTCTAGTTCACAGCATATATACGCCTGAAGTGACACAGCTCTTTGTGCTGTATTTGCCACTATTTGTGTACTGTCAAAGTTGTGTCGTTTTCATATGTGTCTCTATCAGAGAAGCCATTCACTCTGCCGGGAAAAGGGAAGGGTTGACCTTGCTGGTCAAATACACAAACCATTGAACATTCAGAGACGCACACAAACACAAACACACACGCAGGCGAACAGGCTGCCTGACGGGATCGATGTTCGTCAGGTAGTGTAAGAGCAGCGGCTGCTTTGCTGCTGTCAGGGTCGCAGCTTTCAGATGAAACGTGTCTGTAATTTTCATTCTGCAGTGTCACAGTTAGGGTGTGGTGGAACAACATAATAACAACCTCAACTGGCTGCAGTGACTGAACATTCCACAGAGATGAATCCTGTACAGTTAGGTAACCCATGATGAAATCACATTAGAGGGAATATGTATGAAGTGTATAACCAGCGGACTAGAAAACAGCAAAACAAACATTAAGTTTAACATATTACAACGCCGTAATGCTACACACACAACTCTCTCTCTCTCTCTCTCACACACACACACACACACACACTCACTAATACAAACCTAGAAAGGAATATATAAACAAACATGCCTGAGAGTCCAAATGGATTAAGACTTTAAGACAAATTTCCATGGTTTCCCAGACAGTTGAGCCATTAATTATGTCGATAGTGGGACATTTTCTTTGCAGACACTGTCTTTTAATTGAACAGACTGCAGAACAATCTATGCCCAGTAACTCTTGTCTGTGTGCATGTGGGTGGAGAATGGTGGTTGCATGCGGGTGTAGTCGAGGGGCAGGTCACAACAAACACAGATCTTCCCCTGCACTTCACACATTGTCTCCAACTACTGTTACAGTGGCTTTGACATGGGTCTTCTCAGGTGTCAAGGTTTGTGAATGATTGAGTGTCTGTGTAATTATGTCTCTGTCCATATGAACATGCCTGTGTGTGTGTGTGTGTGTGTTCATTTTTGTGTTTATGCTAAAGAAAGAGAATCAATTTGTGATGTCTGGGTGCAGCTTGGATGTCGTTGCTTGCAAAACATCTCACCTCGCTCTCCCTGTTCTCGTACTTGTTGGCATTCTTGCCTTGGCTCTTTCTTCTCAGCTTCTTCAGGTCAGACTGGGACTTCTCCAAGGAGTCCTGCTTCATCTTGTGCTCAATCTGATATCTCTTAAATGTAGCCTGAAGCGGAGGAAAGGTTCATGTGAACGCTGGGACACGACAATCACGCCGACTGCCACCAAATCCTGATGTGAAATTTTACACACACACACAGAAACAACTCACTGTCATGTATTTGACATCCATGTCGGTCTTCCTCTCCAGCTCGGTTATTATCTCCCTGTGGAACCTCTTAAACTTCAGGTGAGGAGGAGAGAGGAGAGAGAGGAGAAGACACACCTGGTGATTAGAGCCGTGATGGGCGGATGGAGAACTACAGTTTGTCAGCAACACGCGGGGGAAAGACTGTATCTCATGGACAGAAATGAGGAGTGAGCATGTAGTGTATCAGAGAGTGTGTGGGGGTGTGAGCTATGTCCAAGGTTGCGTTTGTGAATGAGTCAGAAACTAAGCGTGGGAATGCCAACAGACTTCTCTCACGTTCTCCTTCTCTTATTACTGTGAGGGTGTTGGAGCGCTCCAATCAACAGGCGGTGTGGTGTTGTCACCAACAAGGGGCAGATCAGTGAACTTGAAGACCCCATTACCGCACCAGCACAGGCGACCACACAACGTACACCCGCATCACAGCCAGCGAAAAGGTTTTCTCCCATTATTCTCTCTGACCTGAATTAATGCTGTGACTCACCAACGCGAGTCCATTAACAAGTCAACCCTCCCACTGATGCTGTTTGCAACAATGTCTCAGAGGAGCGCCTTGCAAATTCTCTGACCCGAAGTTCAACTTTAACGGGTTATTTTCAAACTCTGGCTGCATTCGTGTTCCCGGGCACACAGCGACGTTTTAAGATGAAAATCCCGTCCAAAACATTAATGGTGTGCTCAGTAGCACCGTGTGCTCGGAGTCTTTACTGGCATTGTCTGGAAATACAGTGCATGGAGTAGGAGCAACAGGTTCAGAGAGTGAGAGTGTCTGACAAAGGGCATTTGGGTGAGGCGACGCAATTGCAGTGCAATTATGTTTCGGAGGAATTTGCAGGAGGCTCAAAACACAAGTGCACAAACATCTCTAGTGTTTCTCTCACATTGTCTTCCAGTTCCAGATGAACCTTCCTGTGGACCTCCGCGATTTCCATCAGCACCACACCTGCCAGACGAACAAGAGAAACGACAACAACAAGCAGTTTATCAGTTTTCGCTAAACAGAAAACATGAGTTGAAGACAATGAATAAGTCGCTGCCATGTAAAACGCACTGATTTACTCAACCTGAATAAGGTCACACTCAGATGAAGGCTCGGGGAACATTGTGATCTCAGCTGCATTACATAGACATGTATATGTCTTAACTGGAGTTTCCCACAGCACATACAGTACACACATCCTGTTGGAGTTCCCCACATACAGTGGCCATAATATAGAAGCAAACCATAATTGCATTATGCTCTGTGAGATGTTTGCAGGAATATAAATGTTAGCGTTTATTAGCCACTCATGTAAACATCATAATTAAAATTAGGTCGCAGGAAGAATGAGGTCAGTAGTCAGATTCCTGGTGTCCATGTAACGACTTGAATGTCAAAAAAAACAAACAATCATTGCCGTGATGTTACACGTCCTATTTGTTACATCAAATGTCATCAAACAGGCTACAGATCATGACGCGAACCATTTCCTTCCTTTGCTGAGGTGGGGGAAAAAAAAAAAAAATTACATGTGCCTGGACCAGAAAAACTGGACCACCTAGTGCTCAGCTAATGAAACGGCGCTCCGATGGAAGGCAGCTACAAATTATAACCGTCTGTCAGTGCATGTTGCCCACAAAGCAATCGACGCGAGCTGGAAAGTGAAATTAACCTGCGGCAGAACATGGCGACAACAAGGCGATAATCATAATAATGATAATCAGAATTCACAGGCATCAAACATGTGCTTTTCATGAAAGCAAACATACAAACAAACACACAACACTGCATGGATGTTGCTTACTATAAATATTAGTCAAAGTCATTTCTTTAATTGCTGACTTAAGCCAGTCATCATGAACAGCAGACACTGTTCTGAGCCAGATGGCCTTCAAGCTAACTGGCGTCTGTCTTGAACATATTGTCAGTGCTGTTTACAGATGCCCAGCTTTTTTTCCCCCGTCTTTTACAAACAGCCCTTTAAATGACATGGAAGACTAACTGTTCACATGCACAATGTGTGTGCGGGCCAGTGAATCAGATAACATGTCCTGGTGCTGACGGGGAGCAAAAGAGAAACAACGATTAGGAATCAGCAAAACAGCAGCTGCTGAGAGGCTCAAACATCTGGGTTCAAAATCACATTTCTAATTTCCATGGGAAAATAATTTTTTGGGACGTGACATCAGAAAGTGTGCTGACTGCGGTGGATATGTTCTCCATTTCTAAGAAGTAAATTATAGGATGGATGGGGTGGGATCATGTTACATCTTGCATATGATAGCAGGGTACAAACTGTCAGAGTAGGAACTTGAGACCGTTTCCTGCAAAGAAGTTTTCCCGTAGGGATTTTATTTTCCGTGTGCACCGAGCGACTGTCACAACACAAAACATTCTTCTGCGTCGGAGCGCAGCTGCACTGCACTTAGGGAGATGGAACAACGAGACCGATTTTCCACTCTGCGTAGACAACTCAGCTGGATGTTTTGATATTTGTTTACACTGAGACACTGCAGCAAATGAACGTATAGTATGTGAAAAGAGGCCGTCTACTCAGCTTCACACAATCTTAAGATTGCATTGACAGCAATTCTATGTGATCAATAAATAAACACATATTTATTTATATTGGCAGTTTTATTTCCTCAAAAACCTTCTGACATATAAAAACCTTAATGGACCAACACCAGACAGATGTTCAATGATGTCTTGTGTCCTTTGGCGCATCGTTATTGTGTGTCCCCACCTTTTTCTCTTTCTCTGCCTCATGATACACTTATTATTTTGACTGACACGTCAGATGCATCACAATGACACGTCCTGTACATTCATCAGTACATAAACGCTGCCCTTCCCTGCTCTGCTCCACCTCCACATGACTGGCTCCACCTTGCCCTGTGGCACAGTGGCTCTTTCACTCAGCACAGTTCAAACAGCTCAGCAGATAAAAGCTCAGTAAATCCCTATGCCCTTTCATGGTGCTCGCCCGAGGGGAGGGGGGGCAAAGGTGAGGACACATTGGGAGAGGAGAGGAGAAAAATAAGATGTGTATAATGAGGCAGAGAAAAAGGTGGGGACACACAATGGAAGAGAGAAAAGTCCAAAACAATGCGCCAAAGGACGCAGGACCAGGAAATAAAATGGCCAGATGCCCGGGACAGAGGCCCAAACACACCTGACCTTGATAATCGAACAATAAGAACAACACAATCTTACACAGATCAGCAGGTGTGGAAGTGAGTCAAATACCTGACCGACAGGTTTATTTGCCAGACGCACAACTTATGAGACATCACTGACACATCATCGCCGACGTGTAACCGCTGCACGCAGACGTCACAGGAATCAACCGTCCATTTTCCTGCAAGTCGCATTTGTTTGTTTACACAATCCAGGCAAAATGTTGCCGGGCAACGGGTTTGAACAATTGAGCAAGGTGTGTGGACAGTAAGAGGCAATGCACCTCCATTAGCTAACAAAACCATACCTGCGTACACCCACACAATAAAGACAGTCTGCAGTCGTGATAGGAAAATGATGGGATGGAAATGGGTCTGGACCCAGTGAGTTATGTGGAAGTCGTTTTATATTTACCTCTAAAGGAGCAATAACACAAAAGTTCGTATCTGTCACATTGAGCAAACCACTCACAAACATGAATATGGAACAAGGCTCAAGATTAGAGAAACTCATCAGACACGCATCGGTTTGGCCTCAGGCACAGCTCCATGCTGCCATGGATGAGTTCTTTTAAAGCCAGAGCAGTAGCTGCAGTCAGACTCGTCCATAACCACATTAGTTCATATTGAAGAATCAGTGTGTCAATCATTTATCACCATTTATCACCAAGTGGGAGATGGAGACCACTGTGATTCCTGATCATTTGATGTTGTCTATTAAAAATTAACCAAATGACAGGATAATCGATGCAGCTGTGCCAGGATACTGCTGACTCTGCAGACATTTAAAATGAGCCATACACAAGCATTTTTGTGCTCTTTTGGCTATTTTGTCAATCAATCAATCAATAAAATTTTATTTGTATAGCCCATATTCACAAATTGCAATTTGCCTCATAGGGCTTTAACAAGGAGTACAGGGTATGACATCGTCTGACCTACACCCTCATCAAGGGCGAGGAAAAACTGCCAAAAAAACCCCTTTTAACAGAGGAAAAAAAAATTGTGTCATGTTAATGTTATGGACAGGTATAGACTATATATATATATATATATATATATATAAAAGCTTGATTCGTGTGACATGAGGCCATGAACTATTGTCTCATCGTGAAAAATAACGTGAATGGGCGCAAATATAGAATGATGGGGGAAAAAATCCCCCCCGTGATGCTGAAAACAAAATGATTTGGTAGGATGCAAAGCAGCCCACAGTCCTTCCACTGTTTTTGACTGGGGACAAAATAATCTTGGCACAGCCACCTGACATGCCATGCAAACCTGCTTGGATTATGTAAAGTGGGCCTGATGCCATTTGTAGGGCCAGGGCCATCAAAGGAGAGTGCATGTGTGGGTGTGTGCGTCTGTCTGTGTGTTTGTGTGAAAGTCTGTAAAGCCCTTTCTGCTGGAAAAGGACAAGAGCGATAGAGATTAAAATCCCTGTGGACAACAAAATGCTCACACACGCGTTTAAGATCTGTAAAAAATTCTACATTTTTTAACGTCATTTAAGAAAGCCGGTGAAATATATTTATGTTCATGGCGTCAATGACACTTTTTATCGTCAACGCAGATAAATTCAACATGGTCTCGACTCTGCATCACCACATACTGGGGACGTCAGATCTGAATTCTTGTTCCTTGTTTGAACAAAGACACGTGTCCGAGAATTAAAGAGCAGTCGAGATTTGAACTCTGGCAGAGGTGGTGGTGGTGGAGGAGGAAGAAGACTAAAGGAAATAAAGACAGGGGGTAGGAAGATGAGGTGCACCGGTCCACCAGTGCCTCTCAAGAGTATCTGGTTCCTCGTTAGCCACACATCACTGAAGCTCAGGTTTCTGATGGGGCAGATCACTACATCCAGGAGCAGCCTCAGAAACAAGGTGCACTGACTAAGTGATGTGTAGTATAGACAGTGGTGTATAGAATGTAGTTACAATACATGTAGGTTTACAGGCCTGGTGAGATTAAAGTGTATGTAATCACCCCCTGCTGTACATAACCCTGCATAATGACTCAGACTAAACTGATCTGTCATGAGACCACTGTCTCTCTCTCTCTCTGTCTGTCTGTCTCAGAGATTAGTGGGTACTGGAGTTTAGCCAAAGGTCACGAGGTGAGTGTGACTCAGGCTGGACATCATGACATCATCATACATAAAACTAAATACTATTTTGTAATGCAAATGCTGTGTATTATTCATTATCATTTCTAGTTTTTTTTTTTTATTCTTTTCAAATATGGACACTGATGATAATCAGCTGTTTGTTTGTGTCCCTCCCCTCATTTCCTCTCCACTTCCTATTACGGGAAGTATCGTTCAAGCTGCGCTCTCCACAACGAGACCCTATAAACCGTAAAAGGCTCCGATTCCTTAAACGGAACAACTTTTTTGATGCATGTGGACAAAGAATTGTGAAAAATCAGTTACAAACTGATTTCTAGCCAGTCCTCCTGTGTGATAATGTTTACACACATCACAAAATATGTCTAAAAATATGTGATCACAGGAAACCAAACTCCTGTACACAGGAGTCAACGTTTGTGTACAACAACAAAAATCTATATTTTGTTTCTCAGAATATGGAGAAGATGGAGAAAGCTGAGGTTTGGGCTTTGTATCATAAACAATGTATTATTCTCAGTTGAAAAGCCACAGTTGTTTTTAACAGGGCAACTTGTAAACTTTAACAGCGTCTTTTAAGTCTGCACCAGAGTGGAGGGTGGTGGTTTCATTCCCCTCAGGTGGGGAGTTACTTTCAAGTTTGCCAGGAAGCTGAGCCTTGTACAGTGCCAGGTGGCACTTCCCCACTGTGCCGGTGAATTTAATTAGCAGGTTTGCTCCTAATCAGCAGGGGAGCTGAGAGACACACAGTGGTTCAATCAGAGTGAGCCTCTGGCGACAATGAGTTCGGATGCCAGACCTCTTTGGGCTGCAAATGAGCTTTTAGGAGCGGAGGCCTTTTGGGAGCTGGCTGAGAACAAACAGGTAACTGACACCTGTTTTTAACCTGGACACTGAACAGTAGTGCAACCATCATATCACTGATGACTCCACCTGCTGCTGCACTAGAACCGCATTCATATATGGGGCAGCTTGTCTGATGTTCACTGTACGTCAGCTATGACAGCTAATCTGCAGACGTGGGCAGCAGAACTCCTGGAAGCAAAATAATACCTTCCCCTGAGGACCACGTTAGACAAACAAGTATTTCAGGAAAGCAGGGACAATCTCCACATCTGCAGGTCTTTCCCATAAGACAGCCAGACAACAGGGCAACATGGAAACTTACCTAATTCTCTGGAGACAGGAGACACTGCAGCATTCTCCCCGATCTTTGATACTGCATCGAAATACAACTTTCCTGCCAGGGTCATTGCTGGGAAAACAGTAAAATGATCATTAAGGTATGACAGAATATTTAGGGGACAATATAGGAACCCTATTATCTCTTAATAACATCACATAAAGATACTATTATTGGACCTGGTTCACTCTGTCCCAAAACAATATTAAGTCTAATCAAACATGTTTAATGAGCTTTGTGTTTAAAACGTAAAAAAAAACAATGATTCATGGTGAAGTCAATTCTTTGTCCTCTCAGCCACCTTTTAACCTTTCAGGTGGCTGCTTTTCTAACCTCTAAGTGACCATGAAACTTTTTGTTATAGAAATACTCACCAGCCACTGTTTTCTCATAGTTCTTGCCCAGGTTGACCAGGTTCCTCAGTCCTGGGTTGAACTGTTCCATCACATTCTGGGTGGTTGGTGGAAAAAACAACAAAAAAAAAACAAGTGATTCGGTTTGTTGAGTGGGGTAAAAGGTGGGTAAATGTTCATAAACACATGCTTTCACTTTGAACCCGGCTGACTATTCATTGACAGCAGCTAAGACCTGGGACCTTTGGTCACATAAGTGGAAACAAGCAGAACGACAAAAAAAAGATTTCCAGCCCACTGGAGGTTTTAGAATTCGCTCTATCCATCCTTCGATCAATGTAACGGAGTGGAAGGATCATCCATAATCATAGACTGAGAACTTATCACTGCAATCATATACACAATTTCTTTCTCCATGTGTCAACAGTGATGACAATGAGAGGATAAGGCTTTAGCTTAGGTGCGCGACCAAGCCTGAATCACCTCATGACAGACACTGACAAATGTCTGGAACAGATGTGGGTGATTCATTTTTTTTATCAAGCCCTTTTACCGACATGTCAGATCCTGACACTGCCAAGTCTGATAACATCTAACATGAGATGACACCTTGTCATTTGTAGCTTCACAATTCATGAAATACGCAAACAGCGAAATCACGCACAAAAACACAAGACTTTTGGGAAGCAAAGACCAAACAGCACTGCCCTCATTTGCAGCTGCGCTCATGCAAACAGGCAGCACTCGGGGAGCCATAGACCACTGTTGATTATAGCTGCAAGGCAGACGAGCCCGCTGTATAATCTTACCACACAACGCACTCTAAATTATTAAACCTGGAGTCCTTTTCCTGCATTTCATCACACCAAGGAGCTGTAGGGGCTCTCCCTGGAGGAGACGCAGATATTAACTTTTCCAGACTGGTAAATGCTTCGAAGAAAAAGACGTAAATCTTTATTATTCTCTCGCAGGCCTCTATGCCGACTCATCTTTTTCTGCCCCACCTGTGGAGGGCAGGGTGGCAGGGCGTGTTAGGTTACAACACACTCGCTGGGTGGGATCTAATGGACGTGATGGCTCACCTCTGGTTAAGTCATTGATTTCGTCAGGCCGCTTTCCAGTTAACTGCCTGGATGATATAAATGCCAGAGTACATGCCAGAGTAGTTACAGTGATGCTGATCAACCTGGCGTCACCTTTATGAGGAAACGACACTCCCAGGGTGGGGCTTCCCCCACCCCCCCCACTTCAGATCCTGAAATCCAAGTTTTATGGTCCTCAGATAATCTCTGCGTCAACTGAACTCTGTTGTCAGTCTGTTGTTTTGTGGATATTACCCTGATATCACCCTGATGCACAGGTAAATAAAGAACAGGTTAGTCCCTGTAATACTCAGAAAACACGTGACCCCCCCACTCATCTGTTCAGAAAAGGAAACTCAGTGTTAAAACACAGGATACGCGATCATAACTCACATTAATAACCTATATTATTATTATATTTATTTATTACTCCTGACAACTTTGTTATTGGGAAAAAACACTTTCCAGATGTTCAGCTGGGGAAAGTGGTCAGTGACCCTGAGGAGCTGAAGCACAGCAGGTGGACACATGAGGACAGGTGGACACCTGAGGACACATGGAGGTATGCAGGTAGTGGACCTGTTGTCTTCCCACTCACCTTGTATGTACTTTCCGTGAGCTTGTTCACCTCGTCCGCGCTTCTCGACATGTTTCCCTCAGATCCACGACAAAGTCAGGTAATCCAAAAAAAAATAAAGAAAAAGAAAAAGAAAGAAAAAAGAAAAACTACAACCAACGCAAATAACAATAATAACAATCCAAAAGGGAGAAGTGTCCAGACCTATGGACACGTGAAATTCCTCATATCCAGCAGGAGACGCGCAAACACCAACAAAAAGCAGCCGCCCAGAGGGAATGACAGAGAGGAAAGTGAGCAGGGTGGAGAGTCCTGTGGTGGAGGTGGTGGAGGTGGAGGTGGAGGTGTTACTGCTGCCGCCGCCGCTGCTGCTCTGCGTCTGAGCACAATGCTGAGCTGTCAAACTTGTAGGTGGTGAGTTCACCGGAGGGGAGGAGGCCTGTGGAGGTACGACAAGGTGGACAAGCGTCAAGTTCACTGTGATTACACACCACTCCTCCGGTCGCTTTCACTTTCAAATTAAACCCGCCCCCCCCAAAGTTTGTATAAACTTCAATCCACAACTTTTCACCTCTACAATAAATAGCAAATTATGCTTTATGGGTAATTAATTGATTATTTACAGTCACTCGGACCCAACTCAACTCAACTTTTTGCAGCCGATCCACAACTTTTCAAAGGCTTCTGCGGTTTGTACATTTATTTTGAAAGGAACGTTCCGGTACGGTGAGATATGTTCCCCACTGTCTTGACACTTGTTGCAGGCAGGTGGAAAAGGTGGACAATGGTCTAAAAACTGGAGACGGGCGCTCCCTGGAGGCTAACAACACCATAATAACAGGGTAATAATAATAATAATAATAAATATATATAAAATATATATAATACTAATGGTGGAGTAAAGCACGAGAGAAGCCGACGGATAGTGGAAAGTTGTAGCTGTCTGAAAAACAAATGAATAAAATACAAATTATTATTTCATTTGTATAAAAATATAAACAAAACACATTATTAAAACACACCCGCGCACACTCACACACATATGTCATATATATATATATATATATATATATATATATATATATATATATGTGTGTGTGTGTGTGTGTGTGTGTGTGTGTGTGTGTGTGCGTGCGTGCGTGTGCGTGCGCGTGCGCGTGTGTGAACCGGTAGTGGCGACATCCAACATCCTTACAGTGCACTAAATGGAGTTTCATGAGTTACCACTAGATGTCCCTCATCATCAGCTGATTTTCTCTGAAGGCTGAGATGAGCTTTACAACCTGTGAGACATTAAATCAACATGTACATATTTGAAATACTTATATACTCCCACCTTGATTTGCCACCTTGTATTCATCTTTTCAGGTTTTCAGCTTTCAGCACTTCCATTTTCATATCTTTATGTCAAGCTGACACAATCAGTGTCAATACATTAGCTCACGTAGGCTCTGTACTTGTTGTTTCGTGTTTGTACTTGGATTTTGAATTTGTCTTGCTGACACATCAAGCAAAGCAATGGCAAATATCATGAGAATAAACTGTGAGAGCAAATAATGCCGACTCTTTGCTCTGTAAATGTCATTTGATGTTAAAACTTTGGATATCTCCCTGTAGCCATGGAGAGGTACAAAAAGGGCTGAATGTGAAATGAGATATTGGCCCGAGGCTATGAACACATACCTCTGCTTTTCACCCCAGAATGCTGTTTGGTGACACACGCAACGCAATTAGTCTCCGCAGTGTGTCAGGGCTTTTCTATTTTCTCTGTCTTGCCGTAATTTCCCTCATCATGGCTGACTTGACAATCTCCCACTGAGTTATGTTCCTGGAGGCATTAAACAACAGTAAAGGAATATGATACTGAATTATTATATATCGCAGATTTCAGAAGGAATAAAAACAAGTCTTTCTATCACATAGAGCTGTAAGGTGATTATACCTCACTAAGAAACTTTTTTATTTAAGGGCTTTTTAAGCTTACTGTATTTCAATAACCCTCCTTCACTGGTGATTACGAAGATGCGTCAACCAACAAATCAACCAACGCTGAAGAATGATATTGCCAAAGAAAAAAAAAGTGTTGAACATCCCAATAAAGTCATTATTCACTATGCTACTATGATGTATTTGAAAAGACTATGTTATATAAAATGCCACAGACCTGTAGCGCAGTGTCTGTTAAAAATATTCATAAATCATAGAATAAAAGCACAAAGAAACACAGAGAGTAATAAGGTTACATCTGCTCAAGTGCTGTGCAGTCTGTGGGTCACGCTCAGGCTATTAGTGACCTCTCATTCATAGTATGTGTTGTGAATGTCCCCTCAAGGACAGCTCCCTCATCACTGTGACAGAATGGCTAAGTGCAGCAAAGGCATTCAGAACACAGCCTGCCTTTGCTGTGCGAGCAAGGCCACCACTTTTTCAGAAATGCTACTTTTTTTCCCCCCGCAGCACGCTTCACAGAATCAGTGTGAAGACAGTCCGGACGCCTTAAGAATTTGCTTTTTGCCCTTGAAGATGGTACATTCAGGTCCAGTCAGTAGTAAATATGTGAAAGAATAACACAAGAACAAATCTATTTCCTAAAACTCATCCTCAAAAGCACTTTATTTCCATCTCTTTCATTGACGTCATTTATGCGTCGTTAAAACACTGAGATCGTGGCTTCAGCCCAACGAAGATTAAAGGTACAAAACCTCTCATTAAACATCATAATTTTCATTTTTATCAACACCAGCGCCCAGAGTGTAAAACCACTGTTATTTTTTAACAGGGGTGCAAGGCTGGTGCTCATTACTTTCACCACACAAGAGCATAAATCTAGTTTTAATGGGAGACCAAGGACCTAATGCTTAACAACTATCGTATATAACAGTATGTCGAAGTAAACGCTCGACCAAGAAGTTGGAAAAAGTACAACAACTGTGGTTCAATAAAGCAAAACGCTACAGGAGTAGCTCTGAGTGAGTAGATCTGCGCGGGGAGAAATGTCGGCTACATCTACAGCAGCTTTCCACAGTGTCACAGTTTTGATGGATACAGAACCTGGATTTCAGGAGCTTTTGGGGGCTGTACTGCACCAAGTTATTCCCAGGAAACCCCTTTTTTTTTGAGTTGAAGCAGACATACATTTCAGTCTTAAGTAAGACCTGAATAGATGATGTACTGGAGCCTGGAGGATGATGGAGTTCTGGCGTAAAACTTTCATGTCACATAAAAATGATTGTAAGAGTGTCAAAATTTCTTTTCACTTGCAATTTAAGCTTTGTTTATATTTTTGTACAGAGATTTTATGAATAGTTCAGGGTTTTGAAAGCAGGCTTTTTGTTCCCTTCATTCAAAACAATTCAATGTGAAGACTGATACCACTGACATGCGTGTACTCTTAATATAAAGCTATAAGCCATAAGCATATTTCTAAACCTATTCTTATTGTGATGTGATAAAAAACAAAGTTATTATTTCTATCCTTATGAGGAATAAACTGCTGCTTCACTAAAGAGCAGCCTTGTCTGTTCAGGTATTAATCCTTCAACACCATGCCGAGTCAGGAAAAGCTTGGATTGATGTACGACATGCTTGCAAAGAGCAAACGAGTACCAGGAAGGAGTCTTATAACTGCTATAAATCATACGCGTCCTTTTTTTAGGCCTTTTATTTTCCACTCATGTCCAATAAGATCTCTTTTAAAGGTTGAGCGGGATGCTCTTTTAATAACTAATCTTTCCTGGGACCGGGAGTCAGGTCTGCGTTTACTTTATGCTTGGGAAAAATAAATAAGCAGAGTACCTCTGGCGTTGGAGGTGGAAATTGTTTCACTGGACTTCAAAGAGTTCATTGTATCTCATTGTGCGATCATACACACACACACACACACACACTCGCAACTCACAAGTAAATAAGGCTGGGCACCTGAGGGTACACAGCAGTGAGTGTTTGCTCCTGATGATAATGTGGTCAGCGGTGTATGAAAATTTAATAACAGAGTGGATGTCAGGCGTCACATCTCCTTGGATCAGCCGTGTTGGGGAAAACGCGAGTCCCCTGCCATGTATGAGCTCTCCATACTTCACCGACAGTACAAACAGTGAACAGAGCAGACACAATCCCTGCGTCAACAACAACTGCTATTATTTTATCCATCCACAGACTGCGTTTATTTGTGGCCTTTTTTTAATTATAATTTTTTTTGGTCTGAGACGATTGGATTTTTGTGACGTAAATCTCAGATGAGACGTTTTTGAGCAGGAGCCATTCATCTGCATTCAATATGCTTTTATGAATGTACAACATCACAGGGTTACGATTAATAGTCGTCATGGTGAGGATGCATTGTGTAGTAGTGAATACTGTCAAACAAGGTTACAGCAACCCAAAGACCATGTTTTTAGGAATATGGCAGATTCCCCTTTATCAAACCGTCTCCTGGCCACAGTGGCTAATGAGTGTAGTTCTGACAATGTCACATATCTCAAGTGGATCACAACAGGAAGTCTACATAGCATTATGGATCCTCAGTCAGAGTATACAGAGCATAAATTTGCCATTTAATGTAACGCACAGATACAATCCCCATGTCTGCTGGCACCACTCATTAACATGAAGGTTGATCTCAGAATCATTTCGTTTATGCAGAGCTCCACATGGAATCCAGACATTTCGATTCCACCAAACATCACCGAGATGCAGAGGTGCTGTGCACTGTGAAACGTAACATTGCCCACAAATAAATGAGAATAAAAAGCTGTCATATTCATCTACAAAGCTCTGTGTTCCGGGACCTTGGTTTTGTCCTGACACATGAATACATGCACAAACAATCACCTGCACTAATTTGCTGTCAACATGATGCCTTCCCTAAATACATAAGGTTTGGATCTGGGTTAATTACACCTGCCTTATCTCGAAAGCACTGTTCAAATCTCCCTGTTTCAATGGCAAGAGAAACGTTTCTCTATTTGTGTCATTTTACCGGAGTGTCACTGAAAGCGTGGCAGTTTTTTTTTTCTACCAGCAAACACAATAAAAGGGCACAGATGGCAAATTATGCCTCTGAGTTTATGAATAATATGAAAACAAGAGATTGTTTCTAATATAAACAGCTTATTATTATATATATATCATATGAGTTGCACATCCAACAGGTGTCATGTTTTCTGAAGACATCTGTCAGTGCGTCTCGCTGAGGAATAACTCTGCTGCTCCCAACAATTGTGAGACAAGAGGCAGCAAGGAGCGATTAGACAATTTGTATACAAGGTAAAGGCTGCTTTAAGATGTGTTTGTGTGCGTGCCTGAGCATTGTTCAGTCTGATCAAACATGGTTACGCCACTCAGCTTCAAGTGGATATATATTTACACAGGCTCTGAAAAGCTACTCTGGTGTCCCTGGTTAGAGATGGCAGCAGTGATCACAAATATAGAAAAGAAGTCACTTCTCCCCAAAATATCCAACAAGTGTATTTTGTAAATACGTTTGTTGGATTTTTGCAGAACAACAAAACCAAATCCCATAAACCGTGTGTTTATTTTGAGCTGGATTACATTCGGAGGTGATAACGCAGTCAGTGAGGAAACGGGTGGCTTTCGATGTCTCTGGCCCTGTGAAGAATGATTTGTTTGGTGCATGCCTGCTATCAAATATGCATTATTTACAGCTGTTAATGTGAACAACATTTAAATTCTATCAGGACTTTGGCACAATGAGACAGTCCAAACCTTTGCAGCCATCAGTCATGGCTGCTGTGACACAAAAGTCAAAATCTCCTCCCAACTTTGCATATTACAGGCGTCTTTACACATATTTTCTGGATTATTTAAATAGGGTCTTTTCCATTTTCAAAATGAGTTTTAAGAAACAAATCCAAAAATAATATGGCTAAAATATCATCAGTGTTTGGAGTTAACAAGCACCCAGCACCCAGCATCCTCTCAGAATGCCCACAGAATGAACATATGCATAATGTGACAACTCTGACCTTGGCAGCAAAGCTGTGGATTTCTCCTGCCTTGTTCTTATCTTACAATAACTATTCCCTTCACAGCACGCTCAGACACACCAATGCTTATTCTTCATGCTTCTATTTATTCCGTTGTTTCCATCCTCTCCCTGAGTGTCAAAAGCAAAAACTATTGTTTTTTCTAACAATTAACCACAGCCACGGCGTTCTCATATATTCCTCCATATGTCTCATCAATCTGTAGCCGCCTTTTGCTCTGAGTAAAGTAATAAACTAGAATCTGCAGTTTGATCCAAAGCAGGAAGGGCTTACTTCCAGGCGGTGGGAACAGGAAGTTCATATTCATAAATAGTAAGCAGCCACACAGAGGATAAAAATAGTACATGCGTGGATTTATGTCTGCAGAAAAAGTGGACTTATGTCCCTAGATCCCTTTCCTGATGAAAGTCACATGATCTGCTAATGTCAGTGAAGAGCAGGGCTTAATCACACCGGCAATAGTGAGTTCATCTCCTGGGTAGGAAATGTTGGCTGGTGGTGATTTGGTTAGCAGCGGTGCTGATCTAGATAATACACTTATCCACAGCCCCGCTGGGGCAAGGCGAGCCACCAGCATCTGATTAGATTCCACTAAGATAAAAGGATCTCATAGAGTCACATGTCGGGTTTATTATGAGGCGACTATGGAAGTCTATCCCACAAGTCAACATCAGATAATCAAGTGATGACTAACTGTATTAAATCCCCAGTCAAGAAGAACTCATTTTTTTCCGCCTCCATGTTTGCATTTTTTTTTTTATCGTGAGTGACTAGGCATGAAATGAGTGGAGTTTCATTGTCAAACTTGCTCCTCTTATTAAAACAACTACCAAAAAAATAAATAAATAAATAAAATCACTATTAGCGCTGTTATTTTTTTCTGCCTTGAAGTATAAGTGAATTTGGGACGGACCCAGGCTGATTAGTGAGATGATCCTCTGATACAATTTCTTTTAATGATACTTTTTTTAATTGAATGTGTCATACACCATACTGTATATTTTATATAGCTTAAAATTGTTTAGCATTTTGGAAAACATGTCTTGTTTTAGACAGTAGATGAAACCACTGTCTTGTACGTGCAGCTAGTACGATGCTACAGCAAGTGGCCAGTTATCTCAGCATGCAGACTGGGGATGGGGGAGAACGCAAGCTGGGCTCAGTCCATAGGAAACAACAGCCTTTAGCGCTTACTGTGATTTTATGAAAGATATGTGCCTGAGTACTCTGTCACTCAAAGATGCTCGGGCAAGCAGTAGAGACTCCTTATTGCACCAAGCCGAGACATCAGGCACATTATCTCTCATAAAAACACAATATGCCAATATATGATTGTCTACTGGAAAGAATAGGAAGACAAAGGTCATGTTACAGTCACCCTGTTTATTTGTTGCAAAGCTGCATAGATTAGCAGGAAATAATGGAGAAACCTGAGTGATGCACAATCAGAGATTTATTGCAAGACAGACAGCCAAGGGCTTAAATTTGCAGTCTGCACATATGCATGATTTAAAGAGGTTGCGCGAAAGAGATTTAAGCTCTCGTCTTTGCAGGCAGAAAATGATATATCTCAGCTTGTCTTGCAGATTTGTTATTTAGGGTTTCTTCTGCAGAAACCATGAATTAATGTAAACGCTCCCTGTTGGAATGCATCATATTCGCCCTGGAAATAGACAACAAAGTGCGAGATCAGATGAGCCGTTAAGAATATACACTGCTCAGGTTGAACACTTTATATTCTGTCAGCGACTCCGTGGAGCTTTGTAATCTGAGCATGAAGAGTCGGATTTAGTCATATTTATGATTTTCTGCTCTTCCTGAAAACACTGTGCAATGCTGAACAGAATAGATCGGTGAGGGAATATCTTCATTTTGCATCCACGGGCTCTTTGATCTTCAGAGAGGTGGCATTACAAATTGTCATAACGCAGCTGTTTCCTCTCCTGTGCTGATTAATTTGCTTCTTCCCTCCACTCGTGTCATCTCTGTCTTCACATTTTTTACTCTCATACCCCACAACCAGCATTTAATTTGCGCCTCTCAGCCGAATGAACATAAATAAGTAAAACCTCCATCGTCTCAGTCATAGTGTTCATCTATTATTAGAAAATAAGGGAATAGTAATGTGAATATGCTTGAGTTAGTGAAGGCAACATATCGCCTTGCACCACGACGAGGCTGGAAATCGAGGGCACTTCTGTGCCTAATTTAAAAGTGGCTGCCAGACAGAGCCAAAGATGGGAACATAATATAATATTTTTAATGCATAATTTTATAAAGGCAGTGAATCAGGCTGAAGGGTGTTTGTGGGTCTCGCTAATAGACTGTGACATCCACGAAAACAGCAGTTTTCAAATGCCTCTGAGAGCCCCGCCTCCTGCACCAGCTTCCCCTCCATCAGGCTTTAATCACTAAGCCAAAGGACTTTTCTAGTCTCATATCTGAAACTTGTTTTTCTCGGTCTTTACAGTGCTGGTTGTTTGCGGGGGCCGTGGGGACCCCATTCGCAAGAGAGAAGGTCCTGGGAGCAGAATGGCAATTTAATTTTACCCCCCCCCCCCCCCCCATCTCCTCCACCCCCTGCAGATACAACTTGTATCCAGTAACACGCAAACACACGCAGTTTGATTAGATTTTAATTATGGGCTTTTCACACACTTCTACTGGCAATGTTGGGAAAACGAGATCCAAAGCACCGAGGGCAGAGCATATGGATGTGAAATAAAGCTTTAATAAAAATGTGCCGAGTAATCTTTCACCGTCGCTCTATCCAGTTCTTGGGAACAACCTGGGAACACCACTGAATAGGTAATTTTGTTTCAGTGATGTTATCATCTGCTGAGATTTTTTATTTTTTCTCAAAACCCCTCCAAGAATTTGCTGGTGGGAAATGGCGCTTTAAAACTTTTCCATGTCGGGAGAAAAAAAAACCATAATAACTTGAACTAATCTCTTCAGAGCCAGTACAGCTACAGTGTTGTGTGCTTTCTGTCACATATACAGATGTGCACTGTCATTGTTTATCCTGTTGAATCATCCCACTGGCAGGGAGACAAATGGTACCTGGGATATTCAGTCATGTTTTCCAGTTCAGGTCCCTCTCAGATTTCATTAGTGCCATGCGACACCTGCTGAAATATAATGTGGATCTCACACACTCAACAAACCTGAGGGGAAATGGTCACAATTAAAGCAGGACCCATGATGTGACTGCAGCAATCAGTTTGTCATCAGCACCAGAACAAATATCTTTGGTTGGGCCCCTGGCCCCCTATGGATGAAATTGTTTGGGGATCAAACACAGGCTCTGCAGTGAAGGAAAGTAAAGGAAAGAACTGTATCATAGCAAAAAAAAAAAAAGAAAAAAAGAAAAAAGAATAAGAAAAAAAGAAAAAGAAAATTAGAATTTACTTTAGATGCTTGGTTTCACCCCTCTTTTTCTCACTGTCATATCTGCAGAGCCCGCTTCTTCTTCTTCTTCTTTACTTTGAAGGTTTTACGCAAGCTAATGTATTAATCATTTATTTAAACGCGAGTTAGAGTTTTTTATCTTTAATAATTAATTTGTACTTCAGAACATCAGATGTACAGTGTTAGGATAGCAATGCAATGAAAAACGAAGCCAGGGCAAAACTTCCAAATAAATGAATAAAATATCACACATACAGTATTCGCATCGTTAGTTTTCCATCGGACACCTCACATTGATATTTTGTCAAGTAACAGGCACATCAGCATCAACACGTTGGCAGTGTCAGGGAGAATGGAGTAGGCTCACAGTGTCCTACATTGTAGCAGCTCCCATAATCCACATAGGCAGATTTTTTCATTTCCACCTGGACGTCTGCCAGTCCAGAGGATTTTGCCACTGTTAACAACATTACAGTGCCCAGATGAGGGGACATGTCCCTCCATGTACATTGTGGTTGGCTGGACAAATTAAATGGCTACCACCTGGACAACACCCTCATCAAAATGAATGTGGACAAAACGGTTTCAGTAGATTAGTGAGCTTTGTTAATCTGCAGCAAAGGTTTAAGTGTTGTTTCCTTGTTGAGAAGCATTATTCCAGTGGAGAATGGTGCACAACCTTCGCATAGTTAGACTTTGCTGAAGCTGTGTAATTATTAAGTTGCCGCTTTTACTGACACAACTCCTAAACTCTCGTCCCTCATTGTCTTTGCCGACAAAACAATCAGACAGTGCAGAAGCGAAAGCACGTGTGGTTGTCACAAAAGGCCATTCACCAGTTTCACAAAGCATCTTTTAGTACTTCTGCGATTTCACAACGTTGACACAAATCCTAAGCAGAAAATGAAACAGGAAAGAAACAGCTTGTTTTCACACTGAAACACAAAGACTCCGAAAAGAGCAACAATCACAACATGGCTGGTGACATCATGTCCATATATTTTTGAGGCTGCTCGCTCTTTTACAACATTCTCTGCTGTCACCTACTGCACCATAGTTTTTTCAAACATCGATAGAAGCTTTTTAATTTGTTGTACACTATTGTCTACCCTGTAAAGAAAGTCCACAAGCAGGACAGAAAAGATGCTCTGGGGTGTGATACCAAAGTTCATGGCTGTTTTTTTCTTCTTCTTTATATTCGTTATTTATATTCGTTTCCTTCTGAGGCCTCATCACCAGACTCTGTTTTCAGTAATTTACACTGTTCATATATATATATAAAAAAAACAACCAACGCTGAAACAAACATCCACAACATTAAGGACTGACAAAAATCAAGCTGCAAAAAAACCTGTCATTCACTAAGCGGTACCAGAAATAGTTGATTTCCTACATCTTTAAAAATATATCATATCCATGGATCAAAAGTATTCTTCTTTTTCAGACATCAAAGTGCATTTGATGGCGACATTCATAATGTCCTTGGAGGGCTGCTCTCATTTGACTTCCCCTCTAAATCTCAATATTTAATTGATTATGACACACATAGCTGAGAGACTGGCTGGTGGACCAGGGCCTGCTCACAGCCAGAATCCTTCATATACATAGATAATGACTTCCCAGATAAGGATTTAAGGATTGTCCTTGAAGGTGAAGCTCCGTCCCTGCCCTCGCCGGGCATTCAGCTGGTGTCCACAGCTCTGTCAATACGCCAGCTCTGGGCAGCTGTCCCACATTGCTATTAACCTGAGCAGATCCAGCCCATCCATAAAGCTGTTTGGGATATGGCAGCTGCTCAAGGGGGAGAGAGGTATTAAGCACAGATTTACAAGAATGAAAAAAAAAGTCCTCCCTCCTTCATAATCTCTGGTCTTTTTACACGCAAGACAAGCTATACGTATGTAAACGTACACACACACACACACACACACACACACACGCACGCACACACACACACTCACACACACACACACACACTCATACGTAATGTTTGTTTGGACACAACACACGCCGAGTACTGACAGAAAGCATGCAGCGTTCTTTCTGAACTGCACCCCGATGAGCATCCGCCTCACTCTACGTGTGGTTCAGACTGTGGTTTGGTGCCTTGTTGCTCTTCAAACCAAGTGGAAGCCCCTGCTGTATATGGTGCTCTGTAGCTGGGGAATAATGTTCCACGTCATCATCATCAAAGCCTGGCTCAGCTCACATTCACTACAGATACAGTGCAGCCTTGTCCGTGTGTGGACCGCAACCAAAAGAAGCTGTTTTCAGAGATGAGTCAAATGAAAGCTGATCTACTGATCCCGTAGATCAATCCTGTAAATGTCTTGAGGATTTCGATTTGGGTTCACACATCCGCATGTGAGCCCAATAAATTACAAAGTCAGACCATGTATATATAAAAATGTTGCACTGGTACCCATTGGGATATGACTGAAGCAGCAAACAGTCAGAATACTTTGCTCCTCAATCCCAGTCTCATTCCTTACATAAGATCCTTTAGGAATCAAAAGCACGGTCCTCACAGATCTCCAGAGCCGCTTTACTTGCACCACCAAACACTTCCACGTTAGCGTCGATCCAAGGAACGACGTTGCCGGGCATGTAAGCGGAGCAATTGGCCAGACCCACGATGTCCACAGGCCGCAGCACTCGGTCCCACATGTTGAACTGGCTCAGCTCTCCCACGAAGGCCTGCGTGGCGTCAAATCTGCCTCCGACCACGTCCTTCATAAAGGAACAGAGGATGAACGTTTACTCGTGAAGGAAATGTAAACAGGATTTAAGTCAAACGGATCAACTCCGTTTGATTTTCATCAAACTGCCACACAACTGTGATGTTTCTGAGTGTACTGCCGCTTTAAAACATCCCAACTGTTGCGCAATCTCTAATATTGTGCAATCTGAAGAAATTTCACTTTGTGTATGTGTGTGTGTGCGTGTGCGTGTGACTGAAACGCAAAACAGCACAGCCCTACTTAGGCTCCAGCCAAATACTATGGGTAATAGTTCTTTCTGACAATTATTAATATGTGACTTTATATTTCTTGAACTCACATGAAGCTGTCATGGGTTTAATTGGCACCGCAGTGAACTAACGCAACTCCCAAGGACACTGTGGTGCAGTTTCGAGTTAGATGAATGAGGTAATACTGAAAGAGCCATGATAGCGTGAGAAGAGCCTCTGCCTCCTCTCTCCTGCTCCCTGCTCTGTGCCTCCGGCAATAAGCTCAGGGGAGGATACACAGAGGAGTCATAAGGAAGCACACACTCACACACACCTGTTCTCCACCACCTAGACTCCTTTACTACTCTCACCTGCTCCTGGCCCAGGATGATCACCCCTCCAGGTTTAATTGGGTGCCAGGGGGCCAGGTTGTCTCCAGTGCCCAGACGCTCGCCGTCCTGGTACGCCTCCCAGAAACCATCCCGGGTTGTCCAGGTGATGCAGATGTGATGCCAGCGGCCATCGCTCACTGACAGGGGGAGCTGGGCCACCTGATTGGGTGGAAAGAGCAAAAGGAGAGTGACATAAGAACAGAAAGTGTCCACCACAGTGCGAGAAACAGGTAATACGAGGGAGCAGGACAAGCAGAAAAAGAGGTTTGGGATTAATTGCTCTATGTTAGAAGCAGAGACAGCGGTTAGAGGGGCCAGGGGCTCTGAAGAGCTGTTCCTCTGCAGAGAATACGCCACTGTGCCATCTAAAATTTAGATTACCCAGGTGGTACCAGGGGATGAAATTAAAGTAGCTGGGTTGCTAATAACAAAACAGTGCCCACATAAGCCGCTTTGTTCATAGATCAAAGCAAAACAACTGGTTATTCTACAAACCAGTGGCATCATGGTCCTCTGAGGATACAGCATGAGGTGGTGAGGGTGCAACTCATTAGCCTTTTTGTAATGAGCCTACACTATAATCTCACACACACACATGCATTGGTGCAGATACAAATAATACAAATAATAGCTCCAGATACTAATAAACCTGTGAAAGCGGAATAAAGTTCAAGCTGCTCATAAAAAAAGCAACTGACCTGGTTACGAACACCGAGTGGCATCTCTACAACCAGTGGGAATGAAAAGGGATTCTGGCAGTATTATCACAAAGTCGATGAGCTGGAGTCGTCGTTTCACAGACTGTTTAAAGATTTAGGAACTTAAAATGAAAATGGAATTCTTGTCCAACTTCCTGCAGCACTTAATATTATGACAACCATGATGTTGAGCTTAGTTATTATTATTAAAACCCTTTATCCACAGGGCAGACACTACTATGAATATGTAACCCACTTTAAATGACAACGAGTGACAATGACTGCAAATTCTACAGTTAATACATTATTCCCATAGACCTAACATTCAAAATACCAATGTTTACCAAATGCATTGGTACCTTAAAATACCAATGCACTGGTTGCTGCTTTGCTTATTACCTACAACCTACGATCTGCAGATGAGGATCTGTCAATATCTGCCTGCACTGCCTGGTTTAAGTTATGCATGTGCAGTTGAATCCTGGGAGTCACGTAGAATTGAAACTCATTAAAGAGTTGAAATAAAAATGAGATTTCAAACAATATTTCCAAACCAAGGAGTCAACGAATCTTGAGGAAACTGTTGTACTCCAACAACAAATCATCTCCTGCTGCATAAACGCCCACAAATACAAAATACTGACAACGTTGCACTTTTTAATATTGCCGATGCAGCTTCCTGCTTAGTATGCAGTGAATAAACATACACTATGTGCCCCGGTAGACCCTGTTATTACTGCAAACAAGTTCAACACATGGATGTGCTGCTGCACATGCGGTAATCATATTCACTCGTCTTGTCGTCACCCCTTCCCACTTCCATCCGTTTCTTTCTCTCTCCGTTCTGCTCTATATTTTTCTGGCATTGTCTGATCTTTCACTTCTCCCTCCCTTCTCCCCCCCTCAGCCCTCTATCACCCCCAAAGCTCCATGGCTTTTCCATTACCTTACCCTCCCTCTCCTCTTTTTTCTCTCATCGTCCCTTTCTCCCACAGTCTTTCGCTCATCTGTCTGTCTTGAACGCATGTATAATGCATGGTGAAGGGAAAAGCTGTGAGGAAGACCTGCCTGTGCCAATTGCATCCAATGTAAACAAGAAAGTGATGTGGTGGTCTCCACTGCAGGATGATTCTTCTCAAATTCCTCCCTAAATCAACATTACACTGCTGCAGAGGCAGCTGTGCCATCAGGAAACTGAAAATCAGTTTTTACATCTTCCAGGTTACATTGACACAACAATTGCAATTCTTTTCCTTATAAGACTAAATCCCATAAAATATTCATCGATGTTTCTGCCACTTTGTTTTCTGTTGCATTAATTGAAAATTCCCACAACTGGCTGAAAACTCACACTATGTGACTGTGTAGCTTCAGCATCGTGTTAAAAAGGAAGCGTAGAAGATCAGGCGCTAAAATGAGCACGTATGGCAACACAAGCGCCGTAATGAGTTTCTGTTATTCTTCTGTGTGCGCTGAATGTGGGTCAATGATATTAAATGTTTATAAGGTGCAAAATTAAATATTCAGAGCTGATGGTCACTGAATCTGCTTCACAGCTGTGTAATTTGCGTGCTCACGCGTACATACAGTAACTATCTGCTCGTTGCCCACTGTGCTAACACAAACGTGTCCATGCATCCTGTACGTTAAATTAGCATGACCCGTGGTCACTGCCATCATTGCTGCAAGCAGTGCTGGCAGGCAAAGAAGATGAGATAATTGAACTGTCATACAAGGCCCCAGTTTCCCATTTTGGACCTACCTTATCATTAACCAGCAGCTCGATGGGGTTATTCCCCCATTCGATGAGGACTATCTCATTGGCCTGGCCTGGCACGCCGTAAGAGAACGGGGTTCCAATGCCGGGACTGGCACTGGACTTGAGCCACATGCACACAGTGAACGCGTACATTTCTGGGAGGCTCTTCTTGATGCGGCCATACAGGTAGTTAGTACGAAGAGGGAGGGACACCTTGAAGTCCTCAGGTGACTTGAAGGCATTATTACCTGGTAAATGATTCAAATAACACATGGTCATATTAACTTTTTTAGTCTGTAGGTTGTAGGAATGGTAGAACAGATGAAGAGGAGGGGGCTGATTAACATTAGGCTGAAAAATGGTGCTTCTGTATTTAATCTAGCCAATGATTATGTTGCCACCACAACACAGTTGGGGAAATAATTCAGAGGGAGACAGTGTTGACTAGTTTACATCATTCTCTTTACCAGTCTGCCAGCTGCCAGAAGACATAAAAACATGGCCCATAACAGTAAAAGCACAGAACTCGTGGATATTATCAGGATTTATACAGTGTGAGTTGTGGCAGGGGCCAGTTTAAGTGACCCAGTTTTACAGTCGCTTGGTTAAAATGGTACATAATTTATAAATCATATGGGGGCTGGTCAGTTAAAAAAAAAAAAACGATTACAAAAGCTTACGTTTTTAAAAGACACTGTATAAAGAGCAGGGCAAGAAACTGAGTCAACAAGGATACAAAGAGAACAAGAAAAGCTTGCTGAAAGTTTATAGAGATAATGAAACTTAAACAAGACAACACGCTGCATAATTACATCTGGCTGAGCAACTGTTCTATCTGTGTTGTCTAGAGTACATCACCATATTTCTCAGTATATGGTGCAGCTGTTCACACTATACGATTTATAACACAGACTCTTGCTAAATACAAAAGCAGAGAAAGGAAATTTAAATAAAGGTACGTTTGCGGTAGAAACAAATATCTCTCTGGCGCCATATTGGCATAAATGAAATGCGACAGACAAAAGAAGTATTTATTTATTTGCTATTGTATTGAACAACTGATGTTTTAATTGCTGTTTCATCTAACGTCACCGGACGTCACTGATATTATTATATAATCAGGCACTTAGTGTTGCTTTCCAACACTTATTTTAAAGAGCGGAAACTGCTTCAGGAATGGCCCTGAGAAAAAAATAAACAATGCTGTGAGCGTTTTACTTGCATCATCACAAATAGGTTTGACTAATTAGTGCTAAATCTAGCAGTCGCAAGTCTGGCATCAAAATAAACGAACATTTCACAGCTCCTATTGTATTGCTTACTTTTCTCAAGCTCAGTTATCCGCTCCAGGAGGGAATTAAGAGCACTCTCAGTGCGTTGGCGGTGGGCCGCTGTTTCATTGTAGAGCTGGCTCTTCTCCTCCTCCAGCTCGGCCACCTTCCGGAGGAGCTGGGTCTCCAGGACCTCCAGACGCTGCCGCAGCATCTCCCGCAGCTCTGGTGGAAGGGGAGTCAGGGCAGAGACACCTGCAGCTGACACGTTTATACTGGGGAGACGCAAACCTTGCTGCTGGGAGGCAGGGAAAGAAAAAAAAAAGATATGTCAGCATAAAAGATGATGGATGGATGGATGGATGGATGGATGGATGGATGGATGGATGGATAGATAGATAGATAGATAGATAGATAGATAGATAGATAGATAGATAGATAGATAGATAGATAGATAGATAGATAGATAGATAGATAGATAGACCAAGGACTTGCACCAATGATCTTATCTCCCTGTCTGATTAAATTTTACTGCCATTGTTCTTTTTTTACAGGAATAATAAAATGAAGACAGTGTGTTCCTGTGGCAGACTGTCATTGGTGACCTGCCAGACACAAACAACAGGGCTGGGTATTAAAAGTAGGTGCCACATGTGACATCTCCTAAGCTCTGTTGATGGATCCCTGTTGCACATTTCAACACATTCACATGGTTGAATTAATCGTGTGGTCACCAGGGACTGAGGGCCAAAGTAAGCGAATGCAAGGTCCTAACTGCAAGCAAAGACATATGCATGCATATATATGGCTGAGATTAGTAAGGGAGGCCACGTGCTATTGGCAACAACAGACTTGCAATAACCATTATGTTAAACAGGAGCAGATCAATACAGATGTAATTAAAATGCAATATAATATGCATCCAGCACAGCTGCAGTATATGCTTAATTTGAACAAGGTATTAAAGCTTCCAATCCTGGAGAGAGGGAGCGTTAGATGGGGAAGGGAGGAGAGATGGATGGATCAGCAATGCAGTACACTGTGTATATAAATAACCTTGAATATAAATAAAGAGTATGGTGATTATTTGTGCCACCAGGGCTATCAGATGATGGGAAATATACTACACCGCTGATATGACATAAGAGATAAAGCCAAGACTTATCAACAGTTCACTGCATGATAAGCACTTTACCAGGTGACCTCAATATCCATCGAATTTGATCTCTGAGTCTCATGAAAATAATGCGTACAGCAGAAGTGAGCTCTCCTGAGGAGTGAACAAAGGCCTGCTTGTAACGCAGGGCTCGCGGGTCAACAGCAGTGTTGATCAGCTAAGCACTTGATTTGACTAAAAATCTTCAATGGTCTGATGCAGGTGAAATCTGCGGGAAAGCATTTCATCAGCTGCAGTGGAAAAAAAAATTAGTCACATGATGGCAAATGAAACATTATGTGGAACACACACACACACACACAGTAGTCATCAATTATGCAGGGATGTATTGCAAATCTCTGCACCACGCGCATGGTTACACCTTTGACAAGGGATTGTGTTGCTCCTGTCTTATAAGCGGGGTAACATCTGAAGGATTCATGATCCACTGATATGACACGTCTGTTCTACGTGACCCTTTGATCTCCGGATCCCCCTGAGAGGTCCCTCGCAGCGCGCAGCGCTATCCGACGCGTGCGCACTGCTCCACGGTGACTTGTATTGACGGCATAAGGAATGGGAAGGTGGCGCTGAGGTGCATATTGATGGGCAATATTTACATTGTACTTTGAGGTTATAGGGGGTTAGCTGGTACTTTTACGCAGACGCTGCGCATTGGTGCCATCTTACCTCCAAGTTCTCGAGCCGACCCTTCAGACTCTGCATGGTTTTGCCGAGCTGGTCTATGGACTCGCTGGGGTCCCGGGGCAGGTCCCCCATCGTGTTCTTGCCGTACTCCTTCCGTCTTGAGCCGGGACCTCGGGACTTTCCCTGCGGGGACACATCAGCTGCCGCCTCGCAGCGCGCCAGCTTGGAGTTGAGCTCCTTGATGGTTCCCTGTTGGCTCACGATGGTCTCCTTCTGCTGCAGGATGGTCTCCCGGAGGTGAAGGATCGTGTTCCGAAGCTCGTCCTCCACGGGGCTGCTACTCAGGACCCGGTTTCCCGTTGAAACATATCCGCAGCCGGGCTCTGCACCCGGGGGGATGGCGTTGCAAACGAAGCGGCTACCTGTAGCATCCTGCGTCCGCACCGTGCGTCCACTGACCAGGTACATCAGTCCAACCACTAAAGTCAGCATCCCGACTGAATACACGCAAAAACAAAAAAAGAAAAACGACTCCCGTAAAACGATCAGATAAACTTCCCTCAAAAACAGCTCATTAATCCGGTGTCTGCGGACCGAAGTGTAAAAAAAAGGAAAGAAAAGAAGATGAAAGTAAGTTTACGGGAAAAAAGCAACAAATCAGAATCTGCGGTGAATGGATTATAATATCACGCATCCATTAAGCACGTGGTCAGTCCAGTTTGACAGATAACGGGGGATGAATCTATATTACTACCTTTAGCAGATGGTTTAAAATTAGTTTTCTTCTTCCCCAGGTCAAAAAAAGTTTTATTGTTTTTGTTTTATCTCAATAAAAAAAAAATCCCCAGCAGAGAAGTGTTCGGCGTGTCTCGCCTCGCGCTCGGCTGAGTGTCAGTGAGTGGTGCTGAAAAGACAGCGACGCTGCTCAGCCTGATTATTGTGGGGAGCTGCGCACTGGCGCTTCCGCTCATCATCTGCCCTCTCCGGTTGTTCGGCCCATTCAGCCCACGTCATCAAATCCCAGCGGACTGAAGTCATGCTATGGCTCCGTCTCATCGACTTTTTATGACTCGGTTGAAATGCGCCGAGGCTTTAGGATGTCAAACGGGAGCACGTGCGGAGTGATTGCTCCAAATGTTGCGTCAGCTGTTGCCTGTTTTGACATGTGTGTTGGAAGGGCGCAGCCTCTTCTGCCTCTTTTTCTGAAAATAATCATTAAAAAAAAAACATTCCACCAACCATTTAAAAATGTATATTGTGATTGTTATTACTGATGATCCAGTGCCTGTCTGGATTAGGCATTAGGGAAAATGTTACCACTGACACTGTCTGATTTCTTCCAAGAGGACTCACATTGTCGAAGGTCAAACGTTGAGGATTACAAAATCCAGTGTGAATCCATGTGAGCTCCAACAGGATGGTTGATGGTATAACTTGAATTAAAACCGGTCCCCATCACCCCTTTTCTGATGCCTCTGATCTATGCAAAGGAAACAGAGCTCTGGTCTTTACACATTGATAAAATTCGACATTTACAATTTAAGTGGTATTTGTTTAGGCCATCAGCTGACCCATGCTGTTGTGAAATAACTTCCCTGAAAACTGAATACACAATGCAGACTGATGAGATATTAAGACTACATGTCTTGGTGTTATGATATGATGCTGAATAAGGTCATAGTTCGACTGTCATAATGTCTTTTTTAAAAAATGCCATCTCCACTTTACGTTTTAATGTTAATTTCACAGAGTAACGGTATCAGTGGTATCCAGTTGGGACAAATGTATCTGTGTGCATATGCAATGTATGTATGAAAAAATTTCCCAGTATTCAAATCCAAGTTACATAAAACTCAGCATGAGATTATGTTTCATGTGGAAACACGTCAACCTTTCGAAGAATCTCAAAGCCTTTTCGGTAAGCGATTTCTTGTCAGAACAACCCAAAGACAGAGAACAATATCAAGATGAATAGAGGTTTCTTTCTTCAGCCGGCACGGTTTGATGTGATGGTTTCTACATATTTAGAAAAATAAGGGCTAAAGCTTGTCAACAGCTGATGAAGACACGAGGCTTCTTTCACAGACACTGAAGATTATCACAGCGGGTTTTGTTTGCCGCTCTCCTCGTGTTTTGTCAAACCATGACAGTGGAACGTGTGTGTGTCAGACACCTGCTCAGACTATTGGAATGTGAAAAAGTTCAAAGCACGTCAGCACCTCACTTCAGCTCATGACTTGCTCTCAGCAAGGCCCATATCATGCCCCGAGACATGAACCCCCCCAAACTGCCTCATCAATCTCGAACATTCCCCTTAAAGCCTGAAACAGTGGGAGAATGAAAGCTCATGCAGCACGCGCCCTTAAAATGATGTGAAGTATTACCATGCTGCCCATCACAGCTGTCTTTGGCTCACCATCAGTTTTTCAGCGCTGGAGAGTTAAATGTCAGCCGGCGTTAATGTACCCTCAGCATACAATGGATGCACAGTGCCAGGGCTGACAGGGAATGGCTGGTGAAGTCACTCCTAAAGAGGGCAGTTTCCAACATGACAGGTCCCCTGGGAGAGAAGTGGACATTCGCCTTCACAACCTTATCTCCACTGCAACACCGCCGAAACACCCACCCTCCACCCCCACACCCCTGTGAGCAGGCAGAGGTGAAGTGGGAGTACTTAAGACCGAGCAGAGATGACAACTTTCACTTCAAAGTTGACGGGATAGCGTTATTTCTCTTTCATGTTGCAACTGGTGAGAACTGGGGTGAAGTAACTTCACTTTTTAAGCGCCTTCAACAAGGGTTAAGAAGCCAGCAGTGATTGAACCCTTATCCTCAGCTCTGGTTCCCATCTTAATTACCACATTGGAAGACTAGGCATCAGAAGCCATCAGAATTTTCAGGCACTAATTTACGCTCAGTGTCCAGAAGGTTAGAAATACAATAAAACGCAGATAAACCAAATGCAAATTTTCAAGTGTTTGGGAATTGTAGGGATTAAAAAAATATACGTTTTGTATAGACTGTGTTCTGTGGTGTGTTTCTAACTAATTATTTAATTAACAACGGAACTGTTATGTCAAATGATCTTTTCCCTACTAATTAGTTTTCAACTGATTACCTCATTAAACATCATGGATGAACTGAGTGAGTGATAAATTAATTTACATTCCTACATAGAGTTTTCGAGTTTTAAAGGTGTACTGGCACCAGGACGCCTGCAGCTCTCATCATCAGCTGTTACTTACAGTAATGCTTTTGAGCAAACTGAAAACCTAAAGGAGCACGAGTCATTGCACGTACCACTGTACCACACTCCTGAGGGTGATGTCAGTGCAGCAGATATCCCATAGGGTTGAATGCCAGCTGGAGCCACATTCATCCTGTATGACACAGTCGCAGGGCTGTTTGATCACCCGGCCAGTCACAGTGTCCAAAACACTGTGCATCTCTTCCTGTCATCTCACCATCTCTCCATCGCTCATCCGTCCATCAGGGCCACCTGCTGCTGGCTACCTGCTCGACGGCGTGCTCGTGTCCAATGGCCTGGTGACTCAGATTTCAGCAGAGCGGCCATTGTCCTCGGGGACTCTCACGCAAGTGAAGACACATGCGCCTTTACCCATGCTCGCATGCACAACACAAAGTGGGACTGACACAAAGGACGCACAATAAATGCGAAATCTGTGAGTCACCCCACACTTCAGTCACGGATCTGGATTATGTGTAGGCATGTGCACGCCACAAAAAACGAATTGAGCCAGCAGTATTGTCTGTTCAGGATAACTTTTAGTTGTAATAGTCCTTATTGTGAGGCACTCCCACCTCCTGCTGCTAGTTTTCTGGGCCTCCGTTCCCCATATCAGCTGTTGGCCTTCACTGACACCGAAAACCGAAGGAATCCTGTGACCTGATTTCTTGGCTTTCTTCTGTCAGTGTTTGTGTGCTTGGCAATATGCTGCTGGCTGCTTTATTGGTCTTCTGCAATTCTGCTTGTAGGCGATGTCTTGGCATCTGCTCGTCTCTGCTGTTATACGGCCGCTCTCTACATTACGCATTTGTATTGGCACTAATTGTGAATTAATTACCCACAGCAGCTAAGGCTGTTTTTCTCGATGACTGTTTTTTGGCACTGTTTTTTTATGGGGCCTTGAGTGTTACAAGTTGAATTGTTTATTGGTTTCTTGTAAAAAATACATTTACTATTGTAAGTGGGGATTTACGCACATCTTTTAACTGAGTAGCGTCTGCTGGTACTTTCCAATTTATGCTATATACTATATATGTTATATATTTCTGCTCCATTACATTTTCTAGTCGGAAAATAGTTAGTTATTTTGATTTTAGATAGAAATACGATAACATCAAAATCTATCGTAATCAAAATCTGAAATTGTAGTGTTTGTTTGCTTGTTGAAATCAGCCTTTTTAAACATAGACGTGCCCCCAACTTTTTAATTTTAAAGCTGGTTGACACATCCAAGGCGTGAAAAGGAGATAATAATTCCTCTATATGCACATCGTTACTGGCTTTTTGCGCTGCTGTCAAAATGGATGTGGGCAACAGCTGCCTTCTCAAAAAAGGACTGATTGACTTTGTTGCCATTTCGTTTGATGTCAAGTGTCTCGTGGAGCAGAAGCAGTCAGGAGAATTAGCCATTTCTAATTAAAAAAAAAAACGTCATGTCTGTCTGTCTGGGAATGTTATTAGACTCTTGTAGTGCTTTAGATGAAGTAGATAGGATGAAGGGACAGAAAATTAATTGGAGAGTTTTAACTTCTCTCAAGCTTTGTGATATGATATGGGGCCATATGTCACCAACAGTATCTTTAGATGTAGTGTCGCAACTGAAAGTGATTTTCGCCTGCTTTCCAATGAATATTTATGTACTTGTTTACTTATTGTATTTTTTGGGTAAATCTCAATGTTGAATGCGCTTATTGTAAGTTGCTATTATCCAAATGTTTTCTGACAGTAAAGCATATACTTTTTATGGCATGTACACGTCTTACTCGTTACTTGTGTTACCTAATTTGCTTTTGACCACACACCTTAAGGTTTACTGTTACCGGTAAATGTAACAAATTCATTCTCTTCACTCCAAAGAACTTTTCCTGCACAACATGCTGCACTGCTCTCAGGGAGAAATGCATCATGTGGAAGTGCAATAAGGCCCAATTCACATTCGGCAGCCCAACACACAGCTCTTAATGACTTGTCCATCGATGTAAACAAACAGAATGGTGCACAGGCTGCCTTGATGCAATTGACATGCTGCCATAGGGAATGACTGCCCACAAACACCACATGGTCGGCAGTCAGCACCTGGCCATAAGACCGTGAGTGAGTCAGTGTCAGTGTGTGTATTTGCTGTGCAATTGTGTGTTTTTGCATGTATACTTGGAAAAGGAAGGGGAAACATCTCTAACTCACTGCAACTGAAATGCTCCAAATGCATCAGGTCTGCCAGTGACCCTTCTCTCCACACCCCAGCTGCTGAGTAATATAAAAAAGACCCAGTTCACAGACAGGCCCCTTAGCACAACAATGATGGATGTTATAACCTGAGAGAGTTTTATCTCTTTCTGTGTTTTAATAACTGGCCAGTATTTGGAGGGTGATATGAGGAAAGCACAGCACAGTCTCGATTCTTGGTCTTGTCTTTTCACTCTGTGATCAGAAAACTCCCACTTCAAATTACACAAATGAAAAATAAATTAACCTTTAAAATGAAAGCAGTCCACCCCGCAACTAATTTAATCAGATATTTAATGCATTTTGTGTGATCGAGTTTATATTTTGCGGAAGACCATAAGGAATGTAAATAGAAAAAGAAAGACAGCATTAACATTCTAGCTTGTCATTCAGGAGGAGATGTACTAGATAATAACATTTATTGAAAAGACAAAGGAAGTCCATTGTAGCTGTGATTCCTAGTTAAAATTCACAGATAAATTCTGGGACCCACCCCAAATAACTGATCGCTCATAGACATCTCAGAGGGTCCTCTACTGCCTCATAATATCATAACTGCGAGTGCTGTCTGCCAATAGTGGCTGTTTTTGATTGGATGCTTTCCCCAGGGGGAGAGAGTATGCCAATGTCCAGCTGCAGCAGGTCAGATCTGGGTCTGGGCCTGGGATGAGTAGAGGTGGATGGTGGGTGGAGCCAGAGTCTTGGCAGCCCCTTCACCCACGGGACAGATGAGATTCAGACAAAACTTTTTGGATGTGTTAGGTTACCAGATGTTGTCTGGCCCAAATGTAAAACCATCTGACCCAGCAGGCACTGGCCAAGAGAAAAATAAAAACAACGCCTATCTCTCAACATCTAGTGGGCTTCAATTGCAGAAACCCGCAACTGTCTGAGTTTATGAGGTTTAGGTTTGCTCACCACAGGCTAATGACTACTGCAGCATTCATTTGTCATTGCTACTATTTAAATATATATAGTAGTGGCCAGTCATTCATTATATCGAATCTGTCTCCTGTTGCCTCGTCTTGTTCAATCAAAACACACAGCAGGGCATCTATGACCATAACAACAAAGCCAGACACCTCTAGCTTTGATCAGTGATGAATAATGTAATTCTTGCCTCACAGTTTTGGAGTCACAGGAAGCAGTAAGTGCCACGTCATGTCAAACAGGCTGCGAGTCCGTGAGCGAGCTCAGATCACAGTTCCCACATTCCAAGTAAAAGGTCAAGATCCTCCAACAAAATATCATCATGTTACCGCAAACGTACTGTCAGAGAAGTTTGTAGAGATTTGCAGTTACCATAAATAATATTTTTTTTTGTACAGATACATCATTAATCAGGTTCTTGGCCATACTGTATGGAGACCTTAAAGGAGTTATGTGTAGCAAATGTGTGTCAAATGTAAGGTGAATTCAGAGTTGTTGTTGTTTTTTTTCACATCGTCTTCTCTTCTGTCACCTCCTTCCCTCTGGCATATAGCTGAAAATCTACTGTCTGAATTTGCTGTGTTTGTCATTGAGGTGAACGGATGTAACTGATGTGTACAGACACATACACAGATCTGGTGTCAGTCATTAAACCGTTGTAGGGATGACAAACAGTGACAACCATAACACATAGCACCTATTGCTTATCTTTTAGAAGACAGGATTAATTGACCATACAAGATGCATATGACTTTTTAAAGTGTGAAACAGTACAAATGCCGTTTTCTGCTGTCATCCGCTCTTAAACACCGGTCGGAGGCTTTGTTATAATAAAATACATAAACCAATAAAAATAAGAAAGCTCTTATGAAGGAGTGGTGTTTCATCCTCCGTGTACACATCCAGAGATTCAATCAGATTAAATTAGTGCTAAGATGCACTTAAGTTGTTTTGGCATTATACCAGCTGTGTTAAATGGTAAAATATGCATCGCATTGTTTTCATTTGTTTTCTCCTCATGCATCAATCAAGCTGCTGAGGGTCAAGTCTCATTAAAGAGAATAAACACAGGGAGAACAAATTTCTTTATTCATTGTTACAAACTTAAAACAGACCCCGCCCACAAAATGTATCAGGGTATGAGGTTTGTTTGTGTTGTGAAGCACATATTCATGTAAGCTCAAGTTTATGCAACTTTTCATACATACTGCATAAGTACCATACAGTGCATTTAGTCACCATCTCTATCTTTGTTGCTTTGGGTTGAGTATTCCAACAGCCAATTGATTTTCTGACATTTAAATAAATAGCACCTGCAGAGTTTTAAGTATGGTCAGCAGAAAAAACAAATAAATTCAGGAGGATAGGCTGTTACATAAACCTTCTTCTGAGAAGATTTTGAATCAGTGGTGATTTGGCTCAGTGTATCACTCATGCTGCCCTGCTATAAATCCTGTGCACCTAATTTGTTCAATTTGTTGCAAAGTGCCAAAGTTTTACTTTTGGTATTTTTCCACCTGACAACTTACAACCAATCCTTAGCCATTAAGGAGGCCATTAGCCATGGAGGTTTCCTCTATTTTAATAGGAGTGAAATTTAGTAAAATTAATGCTGACAGAAAATATATCTTGATTTGCATTAAAACTAAATCAAACACTCAACCACCAAATTTGAATTTCTTTACACACCAAAATGATGACTGTGAATTGAGAATTGGTGCATGTTTTTTGACGTGGGTGATTCTTCAAAAATGTCTGTTCCAAACAAAACCAACAAGCCACGCCCCTTGTAAACCACGCCCACTGTTTTTGGAGACTCCAGAATTAGCAGATTAGCAAGGATCTGAGTTGGGAGCTACAGGATTCAGCTGACATGCTTCTGTTTACAGGCAAATGAAGACTAAACTACAGCAATGGCACACACACACACACACAAACGCACACAAAAATGCCTAATTGGAACTGACACTGGTGCGAAACAACTTCCCTGTGCAGCACTCATTAGCACACCACAGGAGGTTTCCTCTATTTTAAAAGGAGTGAAATTTAGTAAAATTAATCCTGACAGAAAATATATCTTGATTTGCATTAAAACTAAATCAAACACTCAACCACCAAATTTGGATTTCCTTACACACCAAAATGATGATTGCGGGAGAGAATGGGTGCATGTTTTTTGACGTGGGTGAATCTTCAAAAATGTCTGTTCCAAACAAAACCAAGAAGCCACGCCCCTTGTAAACCACGCCCACTGTTTTTGGAGACTCCAGAATTAGCAGATTAACAAGGATCTGAGTTGGGAGCTACAGGATTCAGCTGACATGCTTCTGTTTACAGGCAAATGAAGACTAAACTACAGCAATGGCACACACACACACACACACAAACGCACACAAAAATGCCTAATTGGAACTGACACTGGTGCGAAACAACTTCCCTGTGCAGCACTCATTAGCACACCACAGTTAGCGCTGCTTTTCCAACCTGGGACATGAGATCTGACACAGCACTGTTAGCAAGGTGAAGCTCTGTCACCCTGAATGGCCATCACATCTGTTTAGTGCTGTGGAGAAGATTATGGAGGCCACACAGGGAGGGAACATGGCCCAGGTGGTTTAAGGTAACAGTTGCAAAAAAATTGTCCCGCATAAAAAAAATGTATTGTGTAATCAGCATGCAAGCTGTAGGTGGAACTTTATATAACTTTAGTTTTATATTTTATATCCCACAATTTTATATATGTGGGATTATAACTGGTTAGAGGTAAGGGGGGGGAAAGGATGTGCTCTATTTCACAACAATGTGTTTAATTTTAGGTCTGTTGTCAGATTTTTGATGAGCCATTACATCATTTGACAATTTGCTGAAATGGAACTGTGAGGTGTTTCGGTGTAAGAATCCCATCCATTGTGTAAAATCAGTCTTCAAGCTTTCAAATAATTGTAATGGATTGGAAGTAGAAAGCAGCGTAAAATAGAAGTACTCGATTTATGTACACGTACTGCAAAAATGTAGTAAAGCACAGTACTTGAGTAAGTGAACTAAGTTTCTCCACTGTTTGCATGTGTTGATGTTTGCTGACGTAATGAACAATGCGCGTGACAGAAGGTCTGGCGCTCAGATCAATGTGCGGCTTGCCGGCACTCTGTGTGTATTGCTTCACTGAGGGACTTACAGGTGCCAGTTTTTGTAACTGCTAATGAAGTCATAGTAAAATTGTCTGACTGAGGGACTTGGGTTGAAAATGCAGCATGTGGTTATGACTGATCAGAGAACCCTGGAAACAGATGTATGGTGAATCATGTGTCTGCTTTAATACTCTCATGCAGATGGTTTAATGTCCCTGATTACCTCCTTTACTGAAGCATGAAAATGCTTTTGGGTGAAACGTGCACGTGTGTTTTTGTTTCTGAGATAACAAAAGGTTGAATTTCATTGGACCAAAACTGACAATGAGGATGCTCCATATTGTGTGTTGGCCCTCGGACCTCTCTTGGCAGGCTCCCAGACTATAAATCATTGCACTCTTCTTTATGTTTTAAGAGTGCAAGTTAGACTCAAGGTATTTAAGGAGCAAGGTCGCTTGCTTACAAGCCATGTGTCTTGTTTTGAAAGTTAAGAATGTAGCTTCATTTAAATTGTCGGCTGATTCACACATAGCTTGTTGGAAGAAACTGTGACTTTCTTTCCCTTCTATTCTGTTGATTCTTTTATGCATGTTTACAAATGAATCCAGTGTTCAAGGATTTTTTTTTAAAATGACTATTTGCAATACTATTTTCAATCCTGTTGCAATAAGGTCCAGTTAAATGTTGCCCCACCCTCTTTAAATACCAGATTAGTAGATTTGTATCAACAAACTGAGCTGTATCAGTTATTGTTTTCAGAACTGGGTAGGAATTATTCAAATCTAATAGCACCATGGGCTAATTAAACGCAACAGCAAATTAATTTGCAGTTAATTAAACAGGTCGTAATTATGCTGCTGTGAAACTCTACAACTACTGCTTCCTCCTCTTCTCTTCCCAAATTGCCCCATCACATCACACTAAGTGGCTTTCATTAGTGTGATTCTCTGCCTGGAAGATGTGAAGCCCCCCACTGACCCCCAAAGGGATCTTTTTACTTCCTTGTGTCCTCCACACAGAGTCACACTCTTCCCTTCCTGTCTGTCTTCCCCTTACTTCTCTCTTCCTGTTTTGTATCTGAGCCACGGGCTCTCACTGGCAGGGAGAGGATTTGGCAACACCCAGATTTAAGACAGCCGTGTGCCACGTGAGACAAATGGAGCGGAATATATCCCAGAAATCAGATGGTAATATTGTGGTGCAGATGTGTCTCCACAGTTATTTGTCTGTGTGGATATGTGCTGGAAACAGTGCAGAAAGTGTGACCCATTAGAGCTAAGCTGTATAAAACCAACCAGTATCAGTAAAGATTAAAGTGGTGGGATTGGGTTTGATGGGATGGTGATTTTTTTTTTTTTCATTGTAGTGGCAGCATTACGTAGGGGTCCACAATGTGCCTTTTTTAGTAGATAGAGTGATACTTGGGGAGATACAGTGTATTGATCAGATTCCACTGTTTACTGTAAATTATTCATTCACACAGTGTGGAAATGTCCTTGATCCATCTTTTATTTGATACACTAGGCTTGACTGAAACAGTATTTTCCTAACTCGCACACTTTCAGTGGTTTTCAAGGACCATGTGAACCTAGTAATTTATTCATGAGCAAAATTTAAATAGCTTGTTTTTATATGCCCATTTCAACTTTCAGAGGGGGGAACAACTTTAATGTATTTTTGACCATGTATCCATTAATGTAAAATCAGACACAAAGGCTCTGCCTCAAAAATAAACACAATTCATGAATATCAGTGATAAAAACTGATCAGCCACAGTGTTGCCACCCTGGCTCGAAGCTCTCTCTTCTTTTAAAGGGCCCATATGTATTAAGAACCATTTAAGCAAAGTGAATTATTTTAAACCATTTTTTCCTTCCTATCTACACATAATATATTATTCTAATACATTTTCACGCCGTCTGTCCCCCAGGTAGTGGACAAGCACATTTGTGTATTTTGAACAGACTTTGTAGAGATTGTTGACATTAAATACCACCCGCTGTCTTTCTTTTTGTCCTCTCAGTCTCACTCTCTTTATTCACATTGGACATTCTTTCTTTAATATTCTATTCATCACATTGAAGGGACGCTGCACACGCAGCACTGATCCACACTGAATGCAGACATTCTCGTCTACATCCCGCTCCAAGTCCTAAATGCAACAAACACAACTTGAAGTGTCGGCACACTCTGCCTGTTGTTGCTTCTTTATTCGCCTCAACAGTTTTTTTTGTCTGTTTAACCACATCACCTGTTTGAATCTGAGATGCCCATGATATGATTATTTTTTTCTTGTCTCTGGAAATGAGGCAGAGGGAGACATAGTGAGACTGCTTTTGATATTTTGCATCCCTGCATGGAGGGAGTTCATGACATTGCCCGCGTAGACAAGCCAGACCACCTGCCTGATTATCGTCTGGAAACGAAGCTCCCTCCCTGGCTTTCTTGCTTATTAATTCAGGCCATGTGTCAAAGTTGATAAGCCTCCAAAACTGCGAAAGAAACTTTTTGTTTTCCCGCTCGACTTTCCGTCTCGCTATCAGGTAGCTGTATTTGGCCATATCTTGACCTGCCTGCTGCACAGTCTCCACACACCCCTAATTAAAGGCTCTGATCGTGAGCAATAAAAACAATCTTACACTGCTCGGGATTAGTCATTAATGTGAAGCGTAATGTAATTTTCATACTTTCTCTAGTGCCGTAGCTAATTGAAGGGGTGAGTGGTTCATGTTTATTAAATGACTCACTGACAGCGACTGTTACGATTCTTCCCATTTAGTTTCCAGCACTTTACAGCAACAGTAATATTATTAAGGTGGTTTGTTATTGTGTATGGCAGCTTATGTTACTATCACAACAATATTACTTTCCAGTTTGCAGGAAGAGGTTTGATGGGATCCAAAGGATATAACTGCAATGACACTTTATTTTCTGTCTCAAAGAGTTATTGCTGTATCAAGAGGGTTCATTTTTATTGTGGGGTAATCGTTTGCTTTTACAAAAATGGGTCTAAAAAAATTGTCTAAAAATAAAACAGAATAGTAGCACAAGTCTGACAATACATACTGCACTGATCTGATGCCGTTGTTCACTTGTTATAATGTATAAACTCACGTCGTGTAAAATAATATGAGGCCAGAGACTCTATAGCTTGGTTCGACTAAATTAATATAAGTAATAGAAATAAAACAAATATCATTTGACTTTGGACTGAAAGTGTATTTACTGTGATCAGTCACATCACGGTTGAGCTGTATATCACCAGTATTCCCTGCACTATCAGCACTCTACTACTAGAAGTACTGACACCCAATAATGGAAAAGCCACGAAGCGAAGTGATTTGTAAAACTACATTCTTTTTCCACTAAACTGCTGAATTTTCAAAGCAGTTGCTTAGAATTTAATGTTTGTCCCCCCTCACAAAAGATGGTTCAGGGAGTCACCTCGTGCAAAATAGTTACAGGACCTATCATTTCATTTCATTTAAATGCCTTGTAAAGAAAATACCCTTTTCCATGAATACTCTTTTGTTTGCTGTTTTGTGCAGATTATTATACTTCGACCAAAGGCAGCAATTTGGCTTCTTTTCAAATCTAAAATTTAGTACATCAAATGCTTGGGAGGTTGGAGAACTTTCCTGAAACTTGCAGTGTCTGTCTGCAGCAAAGTGCTGTTTCCTCACCGAGCTCCTACTTTTTCTTCAGCCTGTGTTATTTCTGTATTGCTGTCTGGGTGCAGGCGTGTGCATCTTGCAGTTTGACGTGTGAACCTAAAGGAAGACCTTCTTCTGCAGCCGAGATCTCTCTTACTCCGTCTGTGTATTTAAAAATCTGTGACTTAACACTGAGTCACTGTGTTTGTGTGCAGTCAGTGTGTGTATGTGCATATGTTTGTATTTGATGTACTGTGTTTGTGTGTGTGTGTGTGTGTGAGCTACAGTGAGGAAGGCTGGGTATTATTGTCTGAAAAGACTTCAGTGGCTCCCCATCCACTGTGGGCTGACAGAGGGTACTGCTGTATGACAAGCCATTGATGTCTGCATGATCTAAGAGGACACTGCCCCTCCTCCCCTCGCTGTGTGTGTGTGTGTGTGTGCGTGCGTGCGTGTGTGTGTGTGTGTGTGTGTGTGTGTGTGTGTGTGTGTGTGAGTTTGAAAGAAGAGTTCTAGCTGGTTTTCTGAAAACTATGCCATGGCTAGTTCATGGAAACTCATCTGCATCTGCACAGCCACATAAACGGCTCATTCAATCCCACTACTATGTAACAGTGTGAGTGGGAGTAATTAGATGGCCATAATGATGCTACCAAATGCTGCCACAACCTGAAATAAGAGGAGATACAAGACAGGCACACTGCAAACAGAGATTCTTACACCCACTTACAAATACAGTACCTACTGTACTGATACAAATGAGCAGGTGTGCAACGAAGTAAACATAACTCCGTAGTTTAACCTTTCTTCACAAAGTTTTTTTTGCCTCACAACTAAAAGTTAAAGTAGTGAGAAATAAATAGCACTGAAAAGGGATTTTAAAATTCAATTTATCTGCAGCAGAAAGATGGCTCTAGATGATCAGAGCATTTTAACACAAGTAGAACCCTGCAGACGGTCTTATAGTTCTTATGGGAAAATAATTGAAATCAGATAAATGTGCATTGTGGTGTGATGTACTTAGTAAAATGAGAACTGAAGTGAAGATTTAATGTGTGACCCATGTTGAAACTAATCACATAAAAGTTGAATGGAATAAAATTTGGGCTAAATAAAGATGGTGGCTACAAGGATAATGTGAGGTGATAACTACCGGAAATGGAAAATCTTTAGCTTCAAACTCATTGTGTGACAATACTGTTTGAATTGTAGCTGAAACGTTTGTTAAATTTGAAATGAGGAAGTTTCCCATGAAATATTAGATCTGATATTAATCATATAAAGCTTCAGAATGACACAAAAATCCAAATAGGCCTTTTTCACAGCAGAAGATTTTGACTCATAGAGATGCAACAGTGTTAGTAATCTGTTCCAGTAGGCTGTGACTCAGCTATGACTGCGTGACAATGAGTCAGCATGTACCTGGAAACTGAAGCAGCGACATAACTATCATCAATATTCTTTACATTTGTGCTATTCCTACTGTGGTGATCATGGTATCGCTGTCATGTTATGACTATATCGGAGCTCTGACTTCATTGTCACAATGAAGTGACCTGAAACAGAGTATTGAGCATGCAACATGTGTTTTCCACTCATTAAATGCAAAGACAAATGTTGAACTTTAATTATGCTCATAATGAAATCACAAGGTGCTTCGATTGTGTTCTCTTAGTTAACTTAAATTAATAAGGGTGTCATTATGAAGCGTACTAGAACTGAATATTTAATTAGTAACAATTATATTTTAGTTGAATACTGAATAACAAGGTCCTAGTCCAATTATCACTCTGTGCTCGCACTCGTAGTTCGATTAGTTTACCTGATCAGGTGTTTCGACTGCGAACGGTAAGCCTATTGCGTCACTTCCTGTTTTGGTTGCCGCTAGCTGTCATGTCGCTCTTGTGTTGCTGCTAGCTAACTCTTTTATCATGCCTGCGGCAAATCGCCTCCACCCCCTGGTGTTTTTATTATTATTCTCAGTATGCATCTCCGGACAAATTCGTGTGTTGAAAGTAACCTGTTAACAATGGCTTCTGCCCTGACGTTAGTCGGAGATCACTCAAACTAACGTGGAGACCGTTTGTATCTACGACAAACAACAAACTTTCCATGGCGTCCCTGACATGTAAGCATGGAAGAAAAAACAAAAAATAGTGCAAAATTGTAATATAAATACAGTAAAAAATTATGTAAAATGATAAAGTATGTGCAATGATAAAAAAATGTAGAGATAACACATAATATGAAGAGTGAAGACCGGTTTACAACCGCCGATTGTAGACGTGTTGTTTTGTTAATAATTGCAAACCTTTTGGAGAGAAAACATTTAATGTGACTATGAAATATAAGATCAACGTTGTCTTATGCTGTTCTGGTAAATATATGTATCTCAGATCGAAACATCGATTTACCGTCTTTAACTGAAACCTAGCTTCATCCTGATGATTGATAGTCATGTGATCATTAAGCCAAAAATTAACCCAGTTTTTTTTTTTAGAAACTGGATGGCATGAGGGGGAAAGAGTAAACAACAGAGCCAAAAACCAGCAAACTGGGAAAAAGGTAGGATTAATCTATTTGTGCTCATTCATTCATCCTAATGAATTAAACCTGACCCCCACTGTCTTCATGCATGTTTCTGCCTTTGTCTGTGCCACCCAAACTCTTGCGACCGGAAACGAGTGATCTAAGCACCCAGTAAATGATTCAGAAACCTCAGAAGTGTACTGAACAAACTCTAAGACTAATTGTACCTGAACTTCTTAACTTTATATGTCTGGTCTAATGTAATTTTGGTAGTTCTAAATCTCTTTTTCTTTCATTCTCCATTTCTTATCCCATTAAAAGTAAGACCAGAACCAAAGCGCAGTGCAACAGGACCGGATGAGATTAATGCATTGAGAGTCCACTTAAGCTGTACAGATGAGAGCTGCCCATATTTATCCAGATACTAGCTGTAGAAAATCGGGCTTGACGCATACAATTGAAAAATAGGACACACTCTGATACATTGTCAGCTCTGTTGATCTTTTATAATGAACAGTGGTTTGCAGGGTGGAAAATGATATGTGATTGGAGGTGAATTGTTTTCTGCCACAGCCATTGAAGCCGGTGATTTTTGTCCTACTTTTTTTTTGAACGAAGAAAAGACTGTTTAAACACAGCAGTCAGTGCCAGGTCTTAAGTGTTTTACAATGGCCACAGCAGATGAGTCACATCTGTAACTTTAATAATACCTCAGCAGCATCTCCCGTTACTTTGTTCACTGACCCAGTTGCCCCAGTCTCGGTTGCTACCTCTCAGCTCACCTCAGGGCCACTTTCCCTCTGGCACACAGTCCTCTATCCACACAGGGTGCAAACAATAACTCTTAGAGCTAATTCCCCTTTATTTCCCTTGAGTGCAGTGCAAAGTTTGATTTTCAGCAGAAAAGATTTAGTTTCCTCAATCAAAAAAAAAAAGATGGCTCAAACCTTAAAGCTATGTTCATTTATTCCTACTCCTCGTATTGTCAGTGTAATTGCTCAGCGATTTGGACGGCAATGAATCATGAGTTTTTATTGCTGCTGTATCGCAAACTATCAGCCCATTGGATCTTATGTGGGTGTCTTTCAAAACTCTATATTAAACAAAACACAGATAAAGTACGGTAGTGGCACATATCTATAAAGTTGTATTTTACTCAGTGGATATCAGTATTGCTTGCTATCTGAGTCAGAAGTGAGAGGAATATTTTTTTCTCCATTTTAAAAACAAAAGTTCTGTGAAGTAAATTTTTTTATCAAGACTTGGTAGAGTTGAGTCTCCATCATGCCATGGCGCAGCTGCAGGCTGACAGCAAGCTCCTGTTGTCAGTGGGGTTCAGGGGAAGTACTCCACACATCACACAAACATCCATCCATCAGTGCATCCATCCCCTTGCCATCCAACCTTTCCCCCTCTCAGTTTCAGATTCACCTGCTGTCTAGAGGCAGGCCCACAGCTGCGTGAGGACCCTGTAAGCTGGCTTTGGCAAAAGCATTAAAAATAAATGTGTTTTTGTATTGTGCTCTAGGGGAGGCTATCAAACCACCATCTTAGGGCACCAAAACAGGTTCCTCTGTGGAATATAAGAAAATTCCAGTGGTCTCATAGATGAGAGAATTAAAAAAAAAACGAGAGAATGAGGTGCCCCCTTATATTATTAACGACAGTGAAGTCGCATTACAAAGTATTTTGTTGGATTTTATGCCATGAGCTATTTTGATGTTGCAGAAATGGTGTGAGCTGAAGGTGTGGGACAGAATGCAAAGAGATGGTTTCAAAATTTAACAAGTGGGCAAGACGAGACACAGGCAGACCACTGATAAGCAGAGTATGCCATATGTACTTTGGTTAAGCAGACAGAAAGCAAATCACATGTATCAAAGATATACAAGTACAAAAGCATATAATCATTTCTGAAAACGCTTGTGTTATTTAGAGACTTTTCTAGTGCCAGTTGTGGATGATACAAGGATTTTTTTCCTTTTTCCAACTCTTACTGTAATCTGTAAAATGCTCATTAAAAAGGCACAGTAATTACTTTGTATGCTCAGTTACTCTTCAGTTTTTTTTAGAATGAGCATTACAGAGAAAATTATGAGGTATATCTTTGTTTGGTATTAATTAAGCAGTTGATGTCAACGAATTTGAATAGGTATTTGTAATTTGGTAACACTTTTGCACAGTATAGTTGTACATAAACATCACATGCGATGACAGTTATTACTGGTACCACTGTTATTTTGATTGACAATACCCCTTTGTTTTCTTGGGAGAGAAGGAATGAAAGGGGTATTGGTGTGCAATCATTCTATTGGTGGGCTTTGCAACATGATGTTGTTCTGTTTAATGGCAGAAGTTGAGTCAAAGGAGCCACCAGTTGCATCTTTGCAGAATACCAGTCATGTAGTTGGCTTAACAAAGAGCACAAAGCCATCATTTGAATGTCATATGTAATGGTTGTAATGCACAGATTTTTTACCATTTTTTCCTTTAATCATACTCCTGTGGCATAATCCCCAAAGAGTCATTAACCCTACATTTTTTGACTTGTTCATGGAATAATGAAAATGGCACCAGTTAAAATATACTAATGAAATTCATATGTCACAGTGATTAATTATACTGCAGCTGGCAGGCACTGTTTGTTGCACTGCCAAATGCTTTTTCCTAATATCAATTTTGTTGAAGGATGTAAAGGAGTTCAACTTTCATGTTGAACAAAAACAAACAAAATGTGTAATGTGTGAAGTCGCATGATACCGGCTTCTTTTTCATGCTTCAGTATCAATAAGCCATAATTGTATTCAGCCTAGATTTGATAGACTGTGAAATGTACAAACTGTCAAACTGTTAGTCTCACTGTGAGTGGAAGTCTGCTGCGGCTTTGGGAAGTGAGGAGATGTTTTGTGAATTCATCATTTTTGTCAGAGTGTGGGAGAGGTCTACGGAAGTCTGTTACTAGTGTTCATTTTGTCGCCCATTTTTTAATTTAGCCTTAGTCTTGCATCAAAGGCCCTTTTGTTAGTCACGTTTGAGTCGGTATTGAAACGGTATTTTAAAAGGTATTTTAGTCAAGTTTTAGTCAAAGCATTTTAGTCTTTTTTATGACAAAAATATCATTACATTATTTCAGAGATTATTTTTTTCTTTACCATTCCAGTGAAATAGTGATTCACATAGTTAAAATATTGATTAAATATCATCATTACCTTGAAAAACATGTTGAATGGTTTCAATACAACTTTGCTAAAGGTGTCTGGTTTGTTGATTCAATACACATTTACAAGTACTTGTTCTGACTTAGGTATTTTACTTAGAACAATAAGACTCACAGAATAGACCTGCTGTAGACGTGTCGACAGGTCTACAAAATTTTTTTCAGAACAAAAATAATGCATCACAAAAAATAAACCTACTGTAGATCTAACATACAAACAAATAATATATGTAACATTAGAATATATATAACATTAGAATATATATAACATTATATATTTAAAACATGTACTTACTGAAGAAAGTTCTTAATATAAATATTATACTATAACCCGCCAAGCACCCACCCACTCGATACTGTGTAAATCAGTATCGAGACAGTGATGCTGCAAATATACACCAGTTTTTTCAGTCTTCATCTTTGTATTCTTTACTAAGTAAGAAGTAAGTAAGTTAATGCAAATCAAGATACATTAATAACTCATTAATATTGTTGTTAAATTGCAGGGTCTAATAAACCAGAGACCAACCATTCAAAAATTTGATTGAATAAAAAATAGAAATCTACAATTTTTAAAGGTCAAAGCCACAGACAAGATGTAATATATATGAATCTAAAGTCAGTCTACCTTCCATGATATCAATCTCTAATCCTCTTATGATGTACTTACTTTCCAAGTAGGAAAAAAAAACACCACTAAATACCATCTTCAATGACTCGGTATCAGTTTTTCCTGTGATGGTATAGTGATGTTCTTACCAGACCAGAGGGGGACGTGGTGGGAGTAAAAATCATCAAGGCCTCTGTGTCGCTTTTTAATGTGAAGATCTGCCAGGATGTTACTAATGAAGACTACTAGTAATGCCTGGAGAGCTCTTCTTTTCATAGCTACTCAACAAACTGATCAGCCATTCCTTTTCTGCATCTGAAGCCAGTCACGGCAGCTGACGGAGCTTAATCACTTGATATATTCTTTCATTCCTCAAGCATTTTTTGTTCAATTTATCTATTTGTTTTCAATTCCGCTAAGAGCATGCTCATACTTGTGGAGAGGGATTTTTTTTAAAAAAAGAGACTTTTCTCATTTTGATGAGCATGTCAAACGGTAATGAACAAACAAATATAGCTGCTGCAGTCTCTTGATGTTTGGCACGTGCAGGGATAAAAGCTCATTAGCCCTGTGTGAGTGATAGCATATAGTGATCACCGTCATTCTCTTTAATGAGAGAAAATACATTCATCTTCTGCTGTGTTCCCCGCTCACACAGGCGTCTCCAGAGTGTTTCTGCCCCTCTCTAAGTTCCCCTCGCCTGGCCCCTACGTCTGCTGTAAGACGATGTAAGAGAAGGGGTGCACACTGTAACACACATTTCTCAGCATGTCTTCCACGGACCTATCAATACAGAATTCTCTATCTCTCTCTCACTCAGTGTCTTTCTTGGGTTTTGAATTGTCCAGTTATTCTCAAAAAGCACTCAACATTTGACCCTCCCACTGATCCCGTTGAGAAATTAATGAATCAGATTATTACAAAAAACAGCTTTTTATGAATTAATATAAAGCATAAAGTGATTATCATTCATTAACCCAACTATTGGGTTAAATAATAATTCAGACATAATGTCTAAATTATTTTTTCTCTTTTGTTTCCCGTTGCTTTACACATTTCCACCATCCTCCCACAACCATTCTGAAATAAATGAAGACTGTTCACACATGAAAGTAATTTAAATTCCATTTTAAATTATATTAAGATGAATCCTTCAAATGCAAACAAAACCCTTACAAAGAGAGGAAACAGGTGAAGCCACGATTGGATTCATGATGTTGGCTAGACGCACTTACCTAAAAACCTCTTACTGAGAATCATGAGAAGGTTTAAGAGTGACAAGAGACAGGACGAGAGACAAAGAGCGTCCCTGTAACCATGGAAACGGTGTGAGGGGAGAGATGCTGAGCTGCTCTGTGTTGTTTACGCCAGTCAGTACGCTGCTTTCATGATGTTGTTCTAACTCTGGTTTTCACTGTGTGAGAAAGTGGACATATGGTGTGAGAGTTGGCAGACCTGTTTTACACACAGCGAGGCAAGTGACTGAGAGCAGACACAGGCCAGTTTCTGTCGCTGTCACTCCCGTATCATGAGCTGGGTTAAAATGTTGTGTCTGTAATTATGACAGAGTTGTAAGGTTTTACCATTTTTCCATCTTTCCATCCAAACCAATTGACAAACCTGAACATGATGGATCATTTAGTAGCTAAAGAGGCAGATGTTTCCTACAGGGTCAGTGTTGAGTCTGCGAGAGGGCAGCAATGTAATGAAGTTTTGAAAACTAGTGCTATACATAATGGTGGTGAATAAAATTAAAATTTGCTCATTTCACTATTATCAACAAACCCTTTTTCAGATGTTCCAGACAGTCAATAAATAATTTATGGTGGAACTGGGTTTGAAAGCGGTAGTGTTGTCATGACTACCGGGCTCACATGAAGAATGCTCTTGTTTTCATGTTTACAAAACTGACTGGTTAAAACCTTCCTTTTCCCATTGTTGTCACAATGCAAAATGTCGTTGACAAATGGTATTGGCAAAGAAAATGAACAGAACGTGCTGTGTGGCGGCTAAAGGTCTTAAATAAATGGCCATAAAATAAAGAGATATTGGGAGACAAAGCTCACGTTTTTTAATAATGCTGGTGACTTTATGTCTTAATTTCCCTCAAAAAGAGCCCAGGGACTTTATTTATTTAACTTAATTGCAGAAAGTAACAGGCCTTTATTTAAGGCAGAGAAAGGCCTTTATTTCAGTTTAGTTGGGTATATTTTAATAAACCACCCAATTCCCAAATGATCAATGTCACAACAACAAAATAGAAAACGCAACAACAAATCAATCTTCTCCCGCCCTGCAAACCTGTAGGTAAACCACCATCATCACCATCATTATTAAAGCATGCTTGGATGTAGGACTTGTGAGCCTGAACACTTTGTCACCACCTATAAAGACAGAAGTGGATTAATCATTCACAGGAGAGGTGGAACAGTCTAAATGGTAACATCTTATGTACACAACCCCACGGATTCAAGTGTTTTAATGTCTCACAATGGCAGTCGTCACCTTTACACGACACTAATTATACCGATTTGTAATTGTGTCTGTATTCTCCTAACAATCACACCACTAACCACTATTAGTTTCCTCTCCAAGGCTTGATTAAAATTCCTCTTCTTTTTGAGAATTCAGAAAATTATACTTTATATGGGATAAATGTAATCTTTCCACTGGCTGTTTCTTTTACTCATATCTAAATGAGAAACCTAATTTATTGGCAAATATTGAAGAATGAAAAAATAGAGTTTTTGGGGAGCCTTTGGTCCACTGAAAGCAGCTCTTCAGTTTTGTCTCAGCACAAGGTCGCAAGATAAAGAAAAGCAGATTTGTCGACAGTCTCGTTATTAAACCAGTGCTCATGGTCAGCTGAAGGAGACGGAGGGAGCGAGGGAGAGAGGGAGAGAGAGAGAGAGAGAGGCTGCTGTGCTTGCCCCTGCCTCTCCAGCTGTGAACAAACATCTTTAACATGCGTGTCTGCTTGTCCTCTTTGTGCTGTCACAGTATGTTTCTGCGTGCTGTGCTTACGTGTTTTGAAATAGTCTGTCTGATGCAGTACCTGTTTGTTTTGCTGATACTGTAGAGAGCCCCTGTATTGAACTGTGAAGACGCCATGATGTCCACCAGGGAAAGTTTTGTATGTTGTGTGCGTGCGCGTGCATGTATGTGCATGTGTGTGATGAAAAAATCTCAGGTGGTTGGAAGAGAAAGGAGGTTGTTGAAAGATTCATAGAACCCTCGTTCAACAGGCGTTTCCATGGCAACACAACAGTCTGGCTAAGAGAAGCGAAGGCCTCAATGCAGACGCATCTTCATCGCCTCAAAGACCCTTTGATTTTTTTGTGCAAAGCATTCACACACACGCATGCACACATGGCTCTTGTGTGTGTGTGTTTGTGTGTGCGCGTGTCGATTTTAATATTGACGTGAAGTTTCTGTGCTCGTTTTGCCCCCCCCCCACTTAGAAAATAGTTGCATTCATTATTCTGTGCAATAACACTTAACAACAGCTGTTTTCTTTTACTGAATTCAGTGAATGACTTGGCGTTACACAACTGATAAGATGTAGTTATATCGATAAGTTCTTCTCCTCATTCACTCATACAGGCATGTTGCTCCATTATGTGGTAGATAAAATATATTGCATTCTTTTTGGACATTCATTCATACATTTTCTACTGCTCATCTTCCATTTTCATTTTTTTATCAAATTGTTCCGTAGACCAATGCACTGCACTGTCTACCCACATTATTGCAACGTCTCTTAACCCCATACTATGATTTGGGTGAGGTCTCGCCACATCTCTGTCAAACATTTGCTTGCAGAAGGACTGGGGTGACTGTAGAATTGTTGAAACTTTATAACCACACTCCCATTTATCACTGACCCGCTTGCTTTTAGCTCGAGTCCTTGTGTTCACGTGTACGCTGGGAGCTGGCAGCGTAAGCTGTACAGGCTGCAGATAGCAAGGTCGTCATGCAGTGAATAAAATACAGAATCATGTCCGGACGTTGGTAACAGCAAGGTTTCAGCTCTTTGTTCAGTTTTGTTTGGCTCCAGTCCATGTGCAACGTCTAGCAGAATTTTTGCACAGTGATTTTTGCACTGGTTGGTTTAAAGGTCACATGTGTCATTGGCAGAAATGAAATATAATATTCATTAAAATTCTACAAATTTAACCTTTAAACAGAGGGACCTCTTTTACTTTAAACTTTTCCTATGTTGAGTTTTTTTTCTCAGAGCCTTTCAGCCACATTAGGCCATTAAGCATATAAAGACCTCTGCTTTCTTGTCTGTGAGTAAGTGTGTGTGCGTTTGTGCATGGGTGGGGCATCATGTGGTGGACCTATCTTTTGGTGAACAGTTTTTTTTCAGTTTCAGGAAATGGCTGCTCTTCCATGTATGGATGTGATTATGTCCAGATTTATATTATTTCTTAGTTCAGGTCTTGGCAGTATGAGATATGGTGCATTGTAGTGTGTTGAGAATGAATGATGACAACATACATCCCCCCAAAAAAGCTCAGAAGCTGTCTTCATAGGTCATAGGATTTAGATGTAAAGATGAGTTCTGTGATATGTTTTGGTCTGAAGTCAGGGCATTTTAGAATTATTAAGAATAATAAATCTTAATGTTTAAAAAAACATTGTGGAAGGATGCTTTACCTCTCAGGTCACTGAGAAAGTTTAGGCTTGCAGTGACCCCTGCTGTTGTCTCCCAAGAGTTGCAGCGACATTCTTTATGACCAAGCCATGAGGCCTGTGTTGCCCCAGGACTTAATAAGCTGCCTCTCTGAAATGTGTTTGAATTAGAGTTGCACACATGACTTGACTATTTTGTGTGTGTTTGCATGTGTGCAGACAGGCACACTTTCTATTAATTGATTGTGTCCTTTCATTTGTACTGATTAGACCAGACTTGTCTGACCCGTGGGCTCCTGTCCCACACTGAGGGCCACGCATTGGCTGTCATGTTTGCTCTGTGGTGCAGGCACTTTAAGTGGTGCAGACAGTCTGTATTACAGAGGGTCCATCCCATGCATGGGTGAGCTGGATGATGGGGACTGCCTATGCTAATAGTCTGTGGACGCAGAGACACCGGTACTCCACAGTTGAAGGAGTACACTTAAGTAGGTGCCAACTCAATACAGCATTCAGACTGGACAAGAAACTTCATGGTTGCAGAACGTAGGAATTCTGTGTATGTATGATAAAGCATGTTAGGTGATCTGTGCCTAAGCACACAACCACGTGTTCTGCTTCTTTTTTCAATACCCCCCTCCCTCCTTTTCATGCTTGCTGGTTTATTGTCATTCAGACTACTGGATCACCTCTTGTTACCTACCCTGACAGGGCCTGTCTCAGCTGCTTTGTGAGAGGACAAAAGTTGAGACAAAGGCGAACATAGGTGCTCTGTGTGTGTGTGTTGGGTTGAACCAGAAGAAAGTCTATGCCCTGAAAATGCTTGGTTAAAATACACAAGTTATTCGTGGTTGTGCACATTTATGTGTTTTTTTTGTGCATGTTTTCCTCGACTCCTGGAGCAGAGGTTTGTTGGCAGGTCACTAGATTTGAATAATTTCTTATTGCTGGAAATTTGAGAAGTCTTTGGATTCGAGCAGAAAGCAGCTCTACAAGTCCATAGTACATTTCTTATTTTACATGGCTCATCCCAGATATGACTCTATAATGTGCAAATGAACCCTGCATTGTTGGATGCAAACATTTAAGCTGTTTACAAACACATTACACAGTGCAATCAGACCCTGCAGGAGTTCTATTCATCCCATTACAGCATGCAGTATATGTTTATTCAACAAAACACATGTCAGCACTATGATGGATATAGGTAAACCTCAGAAGACGTTTGGGTTCCAGAAGTATTTCAAATCCATTCAAAGTCTAATGTTGAAACTGTAAATAACCCTCTTCTCCTCCCAGCATCTCTCCATGTGAGGGTCTTTAGCTGGTGATTAAAGCAGTGGCACTGACACCTTATTCCTTATTCTCCCAGCACTCTGCTGTGGCTGTCAGAAACACTCCCCACAGATTAGCTGTTGTGCTCAGATCTCAGTCATCGTTGCACATAATGATGCACGCACCCACACAAACACAGTCACGGATGCAGGGTCTCGCACTGACTATTGCTGATCTGACCCGTCACTCGAACCCTAGAAAGTTGTTTGCCATTTTAATGCACATCTGTCATAAAAAAATGTGTACGTTTAAAAGAAAAATATCAGTCTCTGTGCAGAATGTAGGCTCAAAGACATTTTTTATTCAGCACTGACACTTTAAAGCGTATTTCCCTTGAGGCACTGCTTCACTGCAACAAATTAAACTGGCAAATTAAAGAGACTAAAATAATTACGAAACAGTATGGAACGATTTAGTTTACTTTGCACTGTTCTTAGGAGCCATTTGTCTGTTTTTGTCTACATTTCTGTACCTACCGTAACACTACCTAACCTTTATAAGCCAGTGTTGTCCTCGTTTGCAATCGTGGGGGGATTCTTTTAAATGAAGTTGCATAAAATCGTGGATTGATTTTTACCACTGTTGCTGTGTCATTGGTAATGGTTTCTTATTTTAGAGATCCGTTTGGGAATTTTACACCTTCAAAAACACAACCCAACACATTTAATATCAGGTCTTCGCCCCCCTCTCTTCTTTTTGTCTACATGGCAGAGCGGAAGAAATTGGAAACAGAAAGGTGGGAATGCTGGAAAATGTGGTTGATGTGGTCCGAATGTGTCGTAATTGAATGGAGGTGTGAGAGGGCGGGCTGTGTTATAGCTGGAGGAAATAATTTCCCCCCATTTAGATTCAGCGTTTTTAGTTTTGTGCTAATGGGGCTGTCAAAGTGATTCCATTAACGCTGGAAAAAAAAATGTTCAAGCTAATTTTAAAACTGGGGTTGTGGTGTGTGAGTGTTTCATCATGTAAGTGTTTGCTTATGCGCAGTTGAGAGAAATTAAGTGATAACAAAACTGTGTCAACACTAGTGCACCGCCAAACTTTGCATATTCAAGGTGTGAATTTGAGGATATAAACTGTTGTGCAACAATTAGAAATAACTACTGTTTCTTGTTTTAGCTCTATGCTTCCCTCCTACTCTCTGTGGTCACATATCCACTATTTTTATACAGACTGATTATATAAAGCTGTTTTCATTAACAACAGTTTCTGTTGTCAGGCAAGAAAACAAAGTAGTGATTGACACAGAGGCCATTACTATTATTATTATTATTATTATTATTATTATTATTATTATTATTATTGTTATTATTGTTATTATTGTTATTATTATTATTATTATTATTGTTGTTGTTATTGTTATTGTTGTCATTAACATCTCCATGCTACTGCGCTGTACTGCTGAACTCCTGGTTTTATAATAGGACAGTTAAAGATGTCGGCTGTGTGTGATTTTAATGTTTATTTATTTCGAAAAGAATTGTTTGAAATCTGTTTTTAAAAAAAAGTTTAAAAAAATCTAGTGACAAAGGGCTTTGGTTTGCAGCACTGCCTGTAAACCCTTTTCTGATGATGTAACTAAACTGGTCATGTTAACGTGTTTTGTACGAGCAACAACCAATAGGTTAATAGAATTCATTCAGATGACCAATGGTGTAATTGTATTATAAGTTACCCAGTCAATCACGGATATTTGCAACAGTTGCTGGCCTTGCTGTTGCCTTCCAGCATAGAAAAGATAATTACTGCAGAGTGGCAGAGTCATTTTCAAGCTGTCATGAGTGACAAGGGGGCACCCACACCTCATTTGTCAGCATCGTTCTGAGTCATAACAGCACTTGTGCTGCAGAGTTGGATTGTCGTCTCATCATTTTGTGGTGTGGGGCGAATGTGTGTGTATCTAATCAAACCAGACAAAAAGTATAATTGGCCGGAATGGTTTTAATTGCTCCCCCACCAGCTTTCACTCAACCTTCCACAGAAACTGTAACAGAAAGCAGTTTCACTCTCATAAAAAGCTTTATGGCTCAATTTGGGAGGTGGTTCAGGCCTGCATATAAACAAGAGCGTATCCCTCCATGTAATTGTTTATTAAAAGAGATGTAACTTTAGTCTTCAGTTTTGTTGTAGATGATGGAATTCTGTGTTTTATTGCTCATTCCTTTACCTTTCATCACTGTAAATGTCTGACGCCACAACCGCAGTCTATTATTGCACAATCATACTTTGTCCCCCTGCTTTGAAAAAGGGAGCACTGTAGGACTAAAAAGCTTCATCCTCTCGATCAGAGCAGATAGAACTGTTACCCTCTGTGTGTGATGCTGAAGGTGGCATCTGCGACCCAGCTGTCATTCATCTTCCTTAGATGCAACTGCGTGTGTTATAAACACTAGGTGGTGCTCACAGCACCTGTCGAAACATTGCATTGTGCCATGTTTCCTAACAGCAGCCTGTGTCCATGCACGCAAAAATACTTTTCCCATGTCTGTGTGTGTCTAAGCCAAAGACAGACAGACAGTACTGTCTGAATACTGAGGCACGTGCAGCTGTCCTCTGAATCTCTGTCATCTCTCTCCTGGCACATCGTTCCCATCCAAGAAACAAGTCGTGCTGACAATGGGAACCACAGTGTTGACAGCAATGGAGGAAGAACAGGCAGAGGGAGAGTGAGACTCTATTTCAGATGGATCAATATCATTCTGGTGTGCATGGAAATTTCGATATAACACAAAATTGTGAAAGAAATAAAAAATCTTTCAAAACGACTCACCCAGTGCAGCTTAGCCAACCACTACGTCTTTGCTCTCTTATATTCATCTATCACAATGATAAAACAGCACGATGTTCTTTCCAGGTCCCAGACCTCCTCTCTGTAAATTCTTCAGCTTCTACTTTGCCGTCCACCAGTTCATTTCTTCCCATAAATGGCTGCTCTTATCGGAACACCTGCCATTTGCATTTGCCAGGCTGACATTTGATTAATTGACCAAGTGATTTACTGGCAAATGTCATGTCGTGCCACATAGACTGGGGTAAACGGAATAGAGGGATATTGGGATTTAATTGTGTGTGGTGGGTTTTGTGTGCGCGTGCATGTGCAAGTGTGTGTGCACTTTCGCTGCATTTTGTTCATTTAATCAACACCCATTAGTTACCCTGCTCCTCCATGTCTGGTTAGTTGATTTTAATCATGGCATGAATTTATATGTAAACAGTAGAGTCCGTCGTGATTTTCCTATGCAACTGATGGGGTCTTGGAAATGGCAATCCAATCTGCACATATGTAATGAAAATGGAATTACTTGTCATATGTGTATCAAATATAACTGATAGAGCTTGGGGTGCCACCCTTCCTTACTGAATTGTTTGTTTGTGTGTGTGTGTGTTTGTGTGTGTATACAAATACAAATTCATGGCACGATAAATATGTTTATTAATTTATGATGTAAAACTGCGCTATGTGGAAAAATGCCAAGATGCAGAAACATAAAACTGAGCACTTAATCAACTTGATATAAACCATACTGTGGTAAATTAGTTCCTATTTTTCCTTTTGTGAAACTGAGCCTTTTTAAAATGCCAAATAAGGTGAAACAAGCATGGTTGACCAACTGTGTATGTAAAGGTTCTGTCAAAATTTAAAAAAGAAACATGTCAATGTGAGAATGGGTTACTGAAGATGTAGTACACTTGGATCTAGTACATTTTTTTTTAACAAAATGAAACACTTTACTATCAATGAATGGCAAAGCAAAAGGATAGATCACTGAAAAAAATTACTGTACATATTCCTTTTCACCCTTACCAATGGTCTATTGAAAGAAAGAAGCTCTAGTCTGGTAATCACGATCGAGATCCTCTGAGTATCACAAAAACTACACCTGAGTGCAGACAACTTCAAAGCCTGATGCTATTAGAGAGCAAAAGAAGATGATCATTTATATTGAGTGGTTCGAAATGTGAGCAAGCTGGTCTAATGCGGGAGGGAAATGGTGGGCAGTTTCCCTTCAAAGCAGAGGAGAGAGCACTTTGTAAGCAAATTACCATAATGATTCAGCCAATGGAGCTGTAATTGCCAGCAGGAAGGGAGGTAAGGCTGAGGAGGGCAACTTTACTTTGATATAGAGAACACATCCACTCAGGACATCCTAGTGACTTGGACAGCTTTGCAGCACACGCATTTGTGACATTAGTGACATATTTTCAGTTGCATTCCCTAGCTTTAAAACATAATGCATTACGGGGCCAAATGACACTTTATTATCTAAAATCATTTAAAATAACTTCATGTCTTGATCATCAATTCAAGTCAAAAAAATTGTGCTTGTGTCTACACCTTAACTGGAACAAAACATAAAACTCATCTGGTGTCTCATTCTCATTCTCAATGTTGGTTATTGGTGTTTGATCATGTCATTATTCTCAGATTCCTATATTATCATCAGTGCTGGACATGAAACGTCTCAGCTGATGTTAAACCCAGCACAACTGGCAACACAGTGGCAGTGTGGATCATGGTAGGACTAACGTTGAGCTGCTGTTAAAGAGGACACCTTCAAAGGTTTTGGGTCTAAACCCTACAATATACTGTACTTTAAGTCTGAACTTTACTTTACATGCCTGCGAGCATGTATACATTTGAATCTCCAACTGTTTTCAAGATATAAATGTCATATATGAGATAAAGTGGCTTAAGGTCATGTTACACTGCATACAAAATGGGATCTCCAGTCGCTGTTGTTCCAGGTGGGAGTCATCATATGTCACACATTACCTCCATCTTCCTTTATTGTCACTCATCACTTCTTAAGTTACTGGATACACACACATACACAGCTGAGAGCTATGACAAGTGTGCCACGCTGTTGTCACCCTGCCTCCTCTGAGTGATGAGGAGTCCATTATGCTGCACAGACAGGCTCACACCATGCTGACTTCACCACAGGCCTCATCCAACCTTAAAACATTAATGGAGACTTCATTGCTGCGGGCAGCCCACTCCTGCTGCAAGTCTTGTCAGCAGAAAGAAAGAAAGACACAGAGCAACACAAAGGTGTGCAGAGTGAGGGATATAAAAAAGGGAGATAGTGGAAGATGGAGTGACTGGGGGTGGAGGGATGGAGGAGAAGGGGGAGAGAAGCGGATGCAGGTGTTTTCTGTGCCAGCCTCTGTCTCTTCCTTCTGTTTCTTGTAAATCAGTACTCTTTTTTTTTTTCTGCACACTACCAACCAGTCATACATGTGCGTACACATGCGCAAACACACACGCTTGTTTCCTCGAGTTCTCTCGCAAACTGTCTCTGAGCTATGCACCCTAGGATCTTTTCACCATTAGTTCCCTAAATTGCCTCTCAATTTTCAGTTTTCATTTGGTCTTTTGATTACTCTGCATGGCTGCCCCCCCTCACCCCCCCATTCCACCAAGTATTAGGACCATCCTAGAATATTTCATATTTAAAGATGTTGCACCAGCATATGATAAAATTAAAAAGAAAAAAAGGGCACATTAATGCACACTGTGTTTATTTGACTTATATTAATATTGGATGAACGGATTAGAAGCTTGGGATCACTCATTCATTGTCTTGTGATTCCTCCCTAAAGCCACTGAAAGGCTTCTTACAGAACCTGACTATGGCAGAGAACATCCTGTTCATGGTGGACTGGACTCCCTGCCTCACCGGATCAGTGTCTAATGTGGATTCTCGCTTGCTGCGGAATCAGTTCTGGCCCTGTTATGAACAGTCTTTGCTTTATTCTTGTTTCTCTCAGGCTTGTACAGTTCTGAATATAAAGAAAAAAGTATAAACTACAAAGAAGTAAAGTAGAAAAAGCTGAAATTAGAAATTAAGTATAATTCTAAAGTCAAATTAAATAAGACTGTGTGTAAATGTTATTTACTCCTCTGTTGATTTTACACTTTACACCTGACACTAAATTGCACATTCTTACAATAACGTCCCCTAAACATGCTGAAAGGTTGTGGACTGTTATTCACCTTTTCATTGCTACAACACAGACAAGCTAAATGAGTAACAGTATGCAGGCCAATGAAAAAAATGCATCTAAAGTCTCATCATTCTGTAGATTTCTGTAGGTGAAAGTGTTCAGTGTTTATTCCCAGTCATAAACTGACACACTGGGTTTTAGTTCCAACAGATGTGTTAGGGGTGTTTGTATTCAAATGACCTTCTTGTTTCGGAATATCTTTGTGGGATTGTTTGCATCTGCTTCATATACTGGGACAGCAGCTGACACATTTCGGTCACTGTGCTGCTATTATTAAAAATATGCCTCGAACATCCAGCCATGAAGTTTAGAATCCAAACACAATACACAATTTTAGTACATTTACTCCAATACAGTTATTAAGTGCAGCTTTGTGGTACTTCTGTTTTCAGTCAGATATGGTTGTTAGTGACTAAAGTGAACATCACTGGCTACACCTCCCACCCTTCACACACTCTTTAGCCTCCTGTCCTCAGGAAAAAAACGACAAGACTGCTGAGCAGCTTCAACCACAGTCTGTCAGGAGGCCGAACTCTGTCCACTGTCTCCCCTCTCCGCCACCTGCCCCTGGACTGTAACACTACCCACCCCTTCTACTTACTACCTCATGGAGTGTAACACCCTCATTTACACAAGAACTTTACTACAGGTGTTTGCAGTGCGTTAAGACACGGGCTCTGCTACGTGTGCCGCACTTTTAAACCCAAACTTTACCTATCATTCATTTTCAGTCAGTCTCCTCTTGCTTAACAACTTAATGTTTATTTTTTTTAATTCATCAGTCGGTTTCTATTGGTCAAATACAAGTTCCGAGGAGAATTTGTTGTGTGACTCGGTGGTGTAGTGGTTACATTACTGGTCTGGGGATGCAGAGGTTGTGAGTTCGTGTCCCGCGTCTGTCTTGGATCTTTAGTTCCATAAACGAACACACTGTCGAACTTAAAATGTAAACACTGAAAAATAACAGAACGTTAAATAATAGTAATAACTTGTTACTTTTGTTAAAGGAATTTTGTTGGTGTGATCACTCTGACCTGCTCTTTGTCTACTCTGACGTGTTTGGTGCCAATGATCTGTTCAGTCTGACCTGTTTGTTGTATGAAGTAATGCTTCAAAGATAAGACCGGACAAGTGCCCGGAGATGTGCCTTCTATTATGTCCTGAATGCCGTGGCTAGTCTTGTACCAGGGACAAGAATTCTTATCATGTCTTGAATGCCATAACCAACCTTGTACCAGGGACAAGAGTTCCTGTTCCAATTGGAGAGATGTATATGTGTGTGTCAGCTATCTTAGTCAACGCCCAGGTCCAGAAGTGTAGAAAAAGGCAGGCCAACAGACTCATCTTTGAGTCTTCCTTTGTAACTTCCACTGTGTAGTTGCTTTGTGAACGCTCCTTCTTGTACAAGAATAAAGTATACTCTAAATTTCAGACGCTGTCTCCGTTGCCTCTGTCTGCCTGTCATTCAGACACTAAAAATATTTTGACAACTTTTTTAAGTAACTCCGTGATATCGGTCACATATACATATACTGGTAGATATTTTATAGAGCAGTGTTAAATTCCAATTTATTTCCAAGTTGAACAAAAGCTGTAGCATGATGTGTATGGTAATGATTTTCCTTTAATAAAATCGCACGTCCCTTGCTTTAAAAATCGCACATGTGAAAATCGCGATTTCGATTCTCAAACAATAAATTGTGCAGGCCTACCCGGAAATCACCGAATCAGTTCCACCAAGTAGCCCACTGACGTCAGTTTTCATGTAGACTTTACATTACATCACATTCATTTAGCAGACGCTTTTATCCAAAGCGACTTACAATAAGTGCATTCAACACTGAGATTTACCCAAAAGTGCAAGAAGTAGACGAGTACATAAATATTTATCAGAAAGTGGCGAAAATCACTACAAGTGCTTGCTGGCAAGTGCTCGTAGTTTTTAAGTTCTAATCAGGGAGTGAGGTGCAGTCAGTCTGAATAGGTGAATTTTTAGTCTGTGGCGAAAGCACTGAAGAGATTCTGCTGTCCTGATGTCTATGGGAAGCACGTTCCACCATTGAGGAACCAGGACAGAGAACAGACATGATTCAGTTTTGTGGTGGCCGCCTGCCCCTCACATTGAAGGAGTGGCAAGCCGTCTGGCAGTGGCAGATCTGTGGCCTGGTGGAAAAACGTGCTAAGCGTACCATACTGTGCTGAGGTGGAAAAGTGCCCTTAGTTACTTTTTTAAGTTACTTGGTAACTTATTAGTTACTTACTTAGTTACTTTGAGTTCCTTTGAGTAACTAAGTAAATATTTACTTTGTTACTTTTTAAAGTTTTTCACTTTTTAAAGTTACTTAGCTACTTAGAGTAACTAATAAGTTACTAAGTAAATTTTTGCTTAGTTACTTACAGTAACTAAGTAAATACTTGTGTCTGTTTATCAAACCAAAAATCCTGGACAGGTGTGGGACGCGAACTCACAATCTCTGCATCCCTGGACCAGCAACGTAACCACTACGCCACCAAGTCACACAAGAAATATTGCTCGGGAACTTGTACTTGTCCTATAAAAACCGACAGCCGACTTAAAAAAGTTTGCACAGCATCCGCCCCAACCCCCTCCCCGAGCTCGCATGCTGATTGACATAATGTGCGCTACAGTGTGTGACAGAGAGACAGGAGGGGTATATTCAGTGTATATTTTATATTCATCTATATTTTCTTTTAATTTGGTAAGGTGAAAATGAAACAGCATTTTGATTCTCTTTTATGTTCTGGACATATAGTGAATTGGCAATAAATACTGTATCTTTTAATCTTGAATATCTTGTACCTAGACAATGTCAACAACTGCTGGAAGCATATTCCTTGTATGAGTAATTATACTTGGCAAATAAACTTTTTTAATAGTGCTTTTAATTGATGAAATCACATTATGAATGCTTTTCCCTTCACAAGATCTCAAACTTTAATTTTACTGGCAGAGATTTTTAAAGTTACATTTGCTGTGCTATTTTTGCTGTATAATTTATAAATCCAGACCTTTTTGAAATTCCAGCCAGGCGCATTTTCAAGGTCTCAGAAAGTCCTCTACCTTCAAACATTCAATTGGTCTGAACCACAGTTAGCACCAAAACGAGTAAAGAGAAGTGATGCTGCATATATTTTCTTTAAAAAAGAAAACCCTCCGATATACATGTTTGTAGCATCAAAAACACAAAGCTCTGTGAAGACTTGAATGCAGCATGAGGAGAAGATGACGACCATGGCGATGGATCCCCCTTTTTTAATTGAGCAATTGAAAATACAGACTCTCAAAGAGGATAACAATAATAATAAAACAGTACAAAAATGCAAGGACATAGCATTATGAAACAAAAACAAAACAAAAAATAAAGTCTAAGCCTCCTATTTTTTCAAACAAGCACCTTAGAATGTGGAACCACATGGAGTCTGGCTGTGACAGACAAGATTTGCAGAAAATTCATGCTGTCCAAGAAGGTCCATTAATGCATCAGCGTGGACATCTGAAACACAAAACACAGAAAGGAACACAACCCATCCTAAGGAAAAAATACATCGGTAAACAGTCACTATTAGCAGTTAGCATTAACAAAACATATCACGCATGTGTTGCTATTTCACTTCACACAAACTCATTAAAGTAGATGTCATGTCGGAGTCAGTGCAGAGCCTGTAACTTTTACATGCAATTTGTGTCCAGGACGTCTTTAAGCATCTAGCAGGGAATACTCACACAAATAACATAAATAACCACGCAAAACGCTATGAAATTGTCATTTGTATGTTTCATAATAGTTCATTTCAAAGTAACTGATAATCCTTCTTAATTGCTATCATAGAGTCATTTAAAGGAAGAAAACATTAATTGCCACAGAGGAGTTACTATTAAATAGATGCTATTTTGTATTATTCAGTTTTTTTCAGACAAATGCAGAATTTACCTGCATCGCCACAGTTCCATTGCTGTCTACATTCATGTCCCAACTGGATCACTATTCGGACTGCTTGATGAAGGTATTTCGAAAGAAGGAGGGGGGTGGGGGCATAATTAAACTTATTATAAGTTTAATATTATAAGTTTAATAATTACTTATTAAAATAAGTTTAATTATGGCTGCAATGGACACAGTACAGAGTTGTACATTATTGTGTAGCATTTTTAATTCTCTAAATATTTTACTGTTTTAAATATCTGTCTGTTTGTCATTGTTTCCCAAAAACTGTTTATATACAACATAAGTTGTTTGCTTGATTTTTTTTTTTGGCTCACCTAGGATCCTTCAATCAGAGGACGAAGCGAGTGCATCATTAGAGCCCTCTGTGTGTATCTCAACGAAACTCTAAAAGCCCTTATCAAGGACCTGGTAAGTATCCTACAATATTATTTCCTACAATCTTATAATTTTGTGAGTACATGTATGTCACTAATCTTCCTTCATTGGAAGGATTCCAAATTGTTTGACATATCCAGCGTTCCAGATTTGAGGTTCCACTTTATATGAAACTAGTGTTGTCCCCATATCTTTTTCCTTATTGAAACATTACTTACAATTTATATAAATTTAATTTTCAGTTGATATTTTAAAATAAACGGTGAATCCGAATTCACTTAAAATCATGCCCAGCCAATATTAATACACATGTACACAATATACATTATATATGCCTTTCAGTCAGTAAGTCAAGGTCTAGCTGGTTTAAAAAAGTGACGTTCAGCCCAGATGACTGCTCTTACCTCTGAGCCACTGCTGTCCCTGCATTATTTTATAATGTATGAAATTTCTTGTGATGCGAAGGCTTATTTGCAAATAATTCTAAAACACTGTGTTTTGGTATAATCTTATTTTGAGGTCAGTGATCCTGGTGATGAGTGGAATGGCTGATGTTGTCCTGGGAATCTCCATTGTTCAACATGAAGGGGCAGAGCCCACAGATGCACCTGAGGATTTCTGATTCTAAACTGAGGGATTCGAAGTGCTGCCAAATCTGAGAGCTGGTGGACGGTTGTGCTGTCCCTGTGGGCCCGATCTACAGTTTAAACCTTAACTACCGCAAGGATCTGAGACACACTCTGGAATTTCTTCAGAAAGCGTTAATGGAGTTGGAGTTCAACAGATTACATAAGTGGTGTCACTTGCTGCACACAAGTAACAACCTTTTCAAATTCAACTGACGGCTGTTCCTGTATTTTTCTTTCTTCATTTTGTTACCCAAAACCATTGTTATCACATTCTTAATGGATGTTAAACCTCTCTCAAGACTAGACACAACTCTTGTGTCCTCTTGCCCTGCAAAGGGACAGGATTAATACTGTAGATTGCTCTTTCCTGCTGAGAGTGACAAAGACACTTCCCACACCAAACTGGCTGAGATCAGAAAACAAGGCAACGGATACAAGGCAGTTTTCTACGTACCAATTACATTTCCCATCTGGATCTTCCAAATTCACTCTTATGATGGATGATTCTGCACCTTTGAATCGAACTGAGTACTAATGCGGTTTGTGTGTGTGTGTGTGCTAGCTGCGAGCTTGCTCACCTGGTAGTTGCAGTTTCTCCACCATTTCATTCCGCGCAGTGTTGTTTTTACCTGGTCATTTCCTGCTTCATTTCTATTGGCTGATTAGCTGACCTAGCTTGTAGCAGCTCTCACGATTGGCTACAATCGTCTATATATCAGATATTGATCTTTGGTCAACGGCCGCCCCTGAACCTGTCTCACAGTGCGACTTAAGACCACAGATTTAGAGCCGCTACCAAAAATTTCTCCACGATTCTGTTACGAACGTCGTCTTTCAGCCCAAACTCGCACAGTGAATACTGGCCCTTTAGACTTACAATAGCACATTGATTGCACATGCTGAGTTATTTAAGATTTTGTGTGAAATGTAAATGTAAAATGTTTTCACAGTAAATTAAAGTGTTCTTATTTTCTGTATGACAGTTAAGCCAACTTGAGCCAACTTGTTATTCAAAAGCAACCCAAGTGAAGTGGGGCTTTGGGCAGAATTCATATTCCACTCATCGCTTTGCGATAAGTTTTACCCCGTCTTAAGTGTTGTAAGAAAGTCAGGTAAAGTTAGTTTTTTGTGGGTTTGTTTTTGAGGTACTTAGCAACAACTTAGAAATTAATACTGTATGCAGTAAATGAAAATATGATCTTCTTATGTCCACATGACTGTATAATTACAGAACTTGATTTTGTTGAATAAATTCAACTCAACGACTTAGTTTAACATAATGACTTTAGTATGACTTTTTTCTTGATTTTGGATATTTTTGTGAAAAATCAGAATTTTACTAAATTTCCCGACAACATACTATACTATAATCACCCACAGTTTGGGGTCAGAAAACCTAATTTTCTCATTGGTCAAAAATCGCAAAAAGACGTAAGGGGTCTAGTCTGTCGAACACGCCCAAAACGTGCAAAAAATTTAAAGTGGAAATAACGCACTATAATGTCCGTAAATAGCGTGAAATCACCCCCCAGAATGTTATTTTGTTGATTACAGGCCAGAAAACCTCATTTTCTTATAGGTCAAAAATTAAAAAATACTTAAGGGGTTAGTATGTCGAAAATGCTCAAAAACAGCGAAAAATTAAAAGTGGAAATAACGCACTAGATTGGCAGCAAATATCGTGAAATCACCCTCCAGAATGATATTTTGTTGATTACAGGCCAGAAAACCTCATTTTCTGATAGGTCAAAAATCGCAAAATAACGTAACGGGTTAGTTTGTCGAACATGCTCAAAAACAGTGAAAAATTAAAAGTGGAAATAACATGCTTGAGCAGCAGGAAATAGCGTGAAATCACCCCCCAGAATGATATGTTGTTAATTAATGACTAGAAAACATCATTTTCTCATCGGACAGAAATGAGAAAATAACATAAGGGGTTAGTATGTCGAAAATGCTCAAAAACAACGAAAAAATAAAAGTGGAAATAACGTACTAGAATGGCAGCAAATAGCGTGAAATCACCCCACAGAATGATATTTTGTGGATTAATGGCCAGAAAACCTCATTTTCTGAGAGGATAAAAATCGCAAAATAACGTAAGGGGTTAGTATTTCGAAAATGCTCAAAAACAGCAAAAAATTAAAAGTGGAAATAACATGCTCGAGCGGCAGCAAGTAGCGTGAAATCACCCCCTAGAATGATATTTTGTTGATTAATGGCCAGAAAATCTCATTTTCTGACAGGTCAAAAATCGCAAAATAACATATGGGGTTAGTATGTCGAAAATATCCCAAAACGGCTAAAAATTAAAAATGTAAATAATGCACGAGGCTGGCAGGACATAGCATGAAATCACCCCCCAGAATGATATTTTGTTAATTAATGGCTAGAAAACCTCATTTTCTGATAGGTCAAAAATCATGCTGGGGGTCGAAAATTCCCCAAAATGGATATTGTTTAAAAGTGGAAAAAACGTGCTAGATTGGCAGAAAATAGCGTTAAATCATCCCCCAGGGTGATATTTTCTCCATTAGACGCCAGAAAACCTCATTTTGGCATGGGTCAAAAATCGGACCAAAATGCAAGGGGTTAGTATGTTGAAAATTTCCAAAAATGGACATTGTTTAAAAGTGGAAAAAACGCGCTAGATTGGCAGAAAATAGCGTGAAATCATCCCCCAGGGTGATATTTTCTCCATTAGACACCAGAAAACCACATTTTGGCATGGGTCAAAAATCGGACCAAAACGTAAGGGGTT
>JAFBJQ010001288.1:287724-420224 GCA_016785345.1 Trinectes maculatus
ATGTCCAAAAATGGACATCGTTTAAAAGTGGAAAAAACGCGCTAGATTGGCAGAAAATAGCGTGAAATCATCCCTCAGGGTGATATTTTCTCCATTAGAAGCCAGAAAACCTCATTTTGGCATGGGTCAAAATTCGGACCAAAACGTAAGGGGCTAGTATGTCGAAAATTTCCAAAAATGGACATAGTTTAAAAGTGGAAAAAAACGAGCTAGATTGGCAGAAAATAGCGTGAAATCACCCACCAGGGTGATATTTTCTCCATTACACGATAGAAAACCTCATTTTGGCATGGGTCAAAATTCGGACCAAAACGTAAGGGGCTAGTATGTCGAAAATTTCCAAAAATGGACATCGTTTAAAAGTGGGGAAAACCTGCTAGATTGGCAGAAAATAGCATGAAATCACCCCCAGAATGATATTTTGTTGATTAATGGCCAGAAAAACTCATTTTCTGAGAGGACAAAAATCGCAAAATAACATAAGGGGTTAGTATGTCGAAAATACCCCAAAATAGCGAAAAATTAAAAGTGGAAATAATGCACTAAAATGGCAGGAAAGTGCATGGAATCATCCCCCAGAATGATATTTTGTTGATTAATGGCCAGAAAACCTCATTTTCTGATAGGTCAAAAATTGCAAAATAACATAAGGGGTTAGTATGTCGAAAATGCTCAAAAACAGCGAAAAATTAAAAGTGGAAATAATGAACTAGAATGGCAGGAAATGGCATGAAATCACCCCCCAGAACGATATTTTGTTAATTAATGGCCAGAAAAACTCATTTTCTGATAGGTCAGAAGTTGCAAAATAACGCAAGGGGTTAGTATGTCAAAAATACCCCAAAATGGCGAAAAATTTAAAGTGGAAATAATGAACTAGAATGGCAGGTAATGGCATACGTACGCGGTCGAAAATACGAAAATGTTGGACTTTTTTAAAACTATACTGTGATGTTTTTTCATGATTTTGGGCTTTATTGTGAAAATAACTTTTTGTGAACTTTTGCGAAATTTCGCATCAACACATTATACGATGTGATGTTTTTTAATTGGTTTGGATGTTTTCGTAAGAATTTAAAATTTTGCAAGATTTTTTGACACATACATAGCATGTTGTTTTTTTCATAATTTTTGACGTTTTGTAAAAACATTCAAATGTTTTTATTATTATTAAATATTAAAACATTTTTAAATTTTGCATAATTTTATAATGGCATGATATACTATGACTTTTTGACATTTTTGGGAAAAATGCAAATTTGTGTAATTTCATGATAACATGCTATAGTATGATGTTTTGTCATCATTTGATATTTTCGGGAAAAATTAAATTTTTGCGAGATTTAGCGATGACAAAATCTCCATTGAGGAAAGTCTATTAAAAAAGTTTCAAATCAAAATCTGTCACAAAAAAGGAGGGCTAAACAGACAAAATATCATACCAGCATGAAATACCAAACACTTACAAAGCTCCTGGCTGTGACTATGGTTCAAAAGGGCTGGATTGCTCGACATAGGGATGAAACAGGCACGGAACAAAGGAAAATGCAGATTATTTACACCTGTAGGAGGTAATGGGGAACAGGTGAAGACCCTGAGACTGATGAGCACAGGGAGGGGCAAGTGATCTGAAACAAGAGGAGTTTAAACTACCAAAATAAAACAAGAAGTCACGATACATGATCCAAAACAACAGCAAAACTTAACCAGGTGTAACAGATTTTGACGTGTTTGTGAAAAACTGCGAGAAATGCGAGACTTTGCGACAACATACGATACTATGCCGTTTTCAAATCATTTTCGACATTTTTGGGAAAAATTAAATTTTTGTGTAATTTCATGACGATATAATATACTATGACGTTTTTCATAATTTTTGACATTTTTGTGAAAAACAATTTTTTTGTGCCAACATACTATATACAATGCATGCTTCTCTTTATTAATGTGCACAAGTTTTATGTCTTTAAATAAATATCCTCGGTGGAATTTGTCCTATTCCATGCACGTCATCTGCTGTGTTATTGTTTGTAATAATAATATGGTACTTTATGATATGATTATAGTATAGTATATAGCCTCACATAGCCTCAGAATTTACAGTACAGAATTGAACAGTAGAAATGATGTCCAAGTTTTTCAGTGCATACTAACTCTTAACTACATTAAATTTAAATTAAATTTAAATGAGCGGAGTAAATGAGAAACTGTAACTGCCTGACCTCTACCTACTCACCTGATGGACAATTGGCTGGGGTCTACTGAGATGCCATGAAATAGATTTCTACACTGTCCTTCATGTGAAAAAAGTTTATGTTCAGAACGCTGCCAAATCAATTTTATGACAACATCTGAATTTTGAGAATATATGAAATTCTAATGAATTACCACCCACATCCATCTGCCCATATGGCTGCTGAAGAACTTGAAGAGTTCACTTCAGAAAACATTTTATATTTTGAAATGTGAATGCCGGTTACCACGAGGCATAAAAACACATTTGAACGCAGATGAGTGCTGAAGGTCCTGAGCGTTATCTGTAAGAAAAATAATGAGGTAAATATTGCTCTTGTGGTCCCACAGTTCAGTTGTTTTTCTCAGACAAAATATTTTTTGTACTCTGCACTTGATGCTTTGGGAAATTTAATGGACATAGCTGTATAAATACTAAACTTTTAACTTAAGACCCTTTGCTCTTTCTGAATTAGCAAACAGGTTAGGTTAGAATTTTGTTTATAGTACATTTAGGACATGTTCAGGTTCAGGTTTGATAGTTAGATAAGACAAGGGACTAGTTTTTCACAAAAAAAAACAAGGACAAAATGGCACAGGAAATGCACACAGGCCAAGGACGCTGTTTAAGAATTAGTCTCAGGAGACAGTTGAGCATACCCGCGGGACTGAAGGTGTCTGTGTGAATCCTGCTTACATCTGCTCTGGGTTTGGACAGATCCCAGATCTCTGACTGGATGACAGGCTTGTCTGTGAGCCAACCTTGTCCAGCTGAGCTGGGGGATGTGGTGGGAGGCCTGGAGTGGAGATTAGGGAGGTGACAGGCTTTGACAAGGGCAGACAGGACAGCCAAGTGTCAGAGAGTGAGCTTCCCTGCCTAATTCTCTCCCCTTCTTTGTCCCCTGCTTCCACAATACATTATCAAACAAGAACACAAAGAGGGATCAGACAGGCTCCTAGCAAAATAATAAGTACATTCTTGGCTTGGCAGTGGCACAGTGGTATAGTGTATCGCAATTTGGACTCAAGGCAAGAGGGTTTACATTTGAATCTCGGTTCAGATTGGGGTCTTTCTGCATGGAGTTAGTATGTTCTCCTCATGTTTACATGGGTTCTCCCTGGGCCGTCCGTCTTCCACCCACAGTCCAAAGACATGCATTAGGGGATTAGGTTAATTGGACACTCTAAATCCACCTTATATGTTGGTCCATTGATGGGCTAGTGACCTCACCAGGAAGTACCCTGCTTCTCGTCCAGTGACCAATGGGTTTGGCTCCAGCCCCAACCCATAAATTTGTGGCTTGGAATTTATACTTTTACGTCTTTCCGCATACTGTTCTGTCGAAATCTATCCCACCATTACATCTCTGTGTCCTAAGATTACTTTTGGATTTATTTCCAACTTTAGTTGCTGTGAGACACATTTCCAGGCCGATTAAAAGTTATTATCACCTGTTCGCTCTTGGGAGTCACACATCATTATCAGTCCGTGTAGAGAAGTGGAACAATGCCAAGTAGCATCCGCTGCACAATAGCTCTGCCATACAGGCTGTAGCAATGTGCGGAAACAGTAGTGAGAAGAAACAGTGTTGTCATCAATCATTTTTGTTTCTCTTTCTCTACTCAGCATAGTCTTTCTTTCGTGCAGCTGAGTAACACATGTGTGCAAAGTCAAATTTGCGCGTGCGTTTAAACATGTGTGTATCATCTCTGTGTGTTTGTCTAATCTCTTTTCTCACTGAGAAGCACAAAGGCAGATGCTCCCCATAAACCGCAATAGAAGTGATTAAAAACGACAGTGGTGGTACAGAGGTGCCGTGGAGCAGCTGCAGACCTCCCAAAAAGCTGTAATTACTTTTCCCTTCATCTTTTCTTCTCTCACCCTCTCCCAGAGTCTGATTACTTACCTGGGAGAAAAATCTAATTGACACAGCAAATTGCCAAACACTCTCCGAGAACTTCAGCAGCAAGCCAGTCGATCCTGACTAGATAATTGGGAGAAATATCGCTTAACGTTTCTGGATGCCTCTGTGGGAAGGTTTAAACGGGGATGTGCTATCTGTCTTTTTAGATCAGTGTTTAGAATCAAATAGAGACAGTAATTATAGATGGGAGCACCAGTGGAAAGGGCTTAAAGATTCTGGAAAGAAACAGAAAGAAGAGTTAACTTGTGAGGACCTTCATCACTTTGCTTGTTAATGTGCACTTGTTTATATCCACGCCCTTAGCAAAAACAAGCATTTACAAAGCATAAGTCAGACCTGTATTTTTTTAGTTATTGATTTTATTCTATGCCTCCATACATCAGGACACACAACAAACAATACATCAGGAGACACAACAGACAATATGAAAACTCAATAATGGTCGTTTAAAAGTATTCTCCACAATTAAACTCCTCAATTAAAATTATATTAAGGCCACTTACTTTACACATACTGAGTCATACAGAGTATATCTGGACAGTTGATGATTTTTTTTGTCACATGCATTTTAACAAACTAAACCACATTCATGAAGAACACACATTAGCTGAAGACCATAAAAAAAAATCACTGTGCTCCATTGTATTTTACTCATCATTTCATGGGACACTTTAACCATGTGGAAATTACAGGATATGGTCTGTAACAACACGAACATTCTGCAGGGAAAAGCTAAAACCATTGCAAACAATTAGCGTATAAATTGTCGAAATAGGATGATACAGAATTTGCCTCAACTCATTTTTAAATTTCCAACCACTCGCAGCTCTAATCAGCACAAAGATCAAAACGAAACGAGTGCTCCACCTGTAATTTAAAACCTCCTGGAGCACCTCCTGACCTCTGGTTGCTCCCTCTAGTCCTCTGACTGCATGGTGCAGCTTAAGGGGGGGTCAGTCCGGTGGGGGCAGGGGTCTTGCACTGGCCTGTCACCTCCTCCCATCATATGGTAGGCAGTCACCTTGGGGTTGGAGGGACTGTGCTGCTGAAAGATAAAAAAATAAGACAAGAAATACGTAAGAGAGGGGGAGAGGCAGAGTGACTGAGTACTTGTAAGAAACGATAATGGATAGACGGAGAGAGAGAGAGAGAAACGAGAGGAAAGCAGAGACAGGAAGCAAGAGAAACAGAGAGTGAAAATGAGACCGAGATGAGTGTAGAGTACAGAGGGGGGGGGGGGGGGGGAAAAAAAGGTGACAGCGAGAGAAAGGTGTGACAAAAAGAGACGAAATCTAGAGAGACAAGGGAGGAGAAGAGCGGCGTGCAGACAGTAGCTGTGGCCACTGCTGCTGCAGGCCATCACAGGCCAGTCCTCCAAATGTCAGAACAGTCAGGACCACCCTAGGAAGTCAGCAAGACCCCCTGGGACCTCCGGGGAAGCAGATAACAAGTGACATGAAGGGCTGACCATGCGAACACACACACACAGAAACACACACATGCAGGCACAGTACCACCTCCTCATACTAGTAACATGTCTGAGAAATCTCATCAGTAACAATAGAACTATATCATTACTGTATATAACAGCTACAACTATCTGGGATACAACAGGGTGTGACAGAGGGCGATGGCAAAAATGGCCCCGTTCTCTTCTTAATAAAAAGATGAAGGAGTAAGGAAAACTGTCAGGGAGCGAGAGAGGGATGGAGAGGAGATGGAGAGGTGTGGATGGAGAAAACAAAAGAGAGAGACAGAGAGAGCACGGACTGCCCTCGCCCCGCTCCGGGGCTGGAGATAAAGAGAAAAATGAGAGCCAGAGGGAGAGGGAGAGGGAGACGAGCAGGAAAGAGCAGTCTGATTAATTGAGACAGAGTTAACTGACCGCAAGTCATTAAGCTGCCACTGGGCTGAGCGCCAGTCACTATTCATTCTCCTCACTACCGCTCTCCACTCCTCTGCTCTGAGCCCCGTATCATCCCCGCATCACCTCCCTGCCTCTTTCGCACACACTCACTAACACACGGGTGTAATTCCTTCCAGACAGGAGGCCGTTCTCAAAAAGAGCCTTTGTCTTCATTAGGCATCCGCTTGGAGGGATGTCATTTGGGATGAGTGTGGCTGAGTGTGGGATGACAAATGATGATTGTGTCACCGCACCGAGACCAAAAACAACTTGTTTCACCACTCTGAAGACACGCAGGAGGTGCATGACATAACGCAGTGTCTCTTCACACATGGAAAGTGGAACATGGCTTGTTATTGAACATCCATTGTCGTTGTGTAGGAGTGGGTCTATCTCCTTTGCAAACTCCCTGACGGTGACCTGAAATTGCTTACTGTTTTTTTTTTGTTGCTGGTTATTTCTCATTTAGCAGAGTCATATTGTGTATGAGTGTTTGATTCTGAATGGGCACATTTAAATTATTGTTGTTAAGACTCTTCAGAAATGAAGTCTTAGGACTTCGACACACAATGAGTTATTTATTAATTAGACATTAAGGTTTTCTGGAAAACATATGCTACATACTTATTTAGCATTGTTTTCTCTGCTCTATAAACAAATAAATAATAATAACATATTGGGTTTTTTTTAATCTAGACTCTAATTATAGGCTCTGTTGTGTAGAGCCTCCCTTCTCACTGAAACTTTCAAGCACTCTCACTTTTTTTTCTCTCTCACACTCATAGAATAATATAAAACGTTACCCGCCAACTCAATATCATGCTCGTATGACAGTCCCATCTCGCCGTCGCTTCAACGCATCGCCTCACACTCACACCTCACACGCCTGCGTACCCAAACAGTTAGGGAGTGGGAGGTGAAGAGCCACTAAAACCTACTGAAACACCAAATGATATGGAAACATTCTTCAGGAGTTCAGTGTCAAGCCTTGTACTGACTGGTTCCTGCCTCGTGTGATCCAGGCCTAATACTACTGAACATCACCTCCAGTATTTCTAAACCGATTGTTTGTTATTTGAATTGCCCATCACAAGCTTCAGCGTTAATATGTAACATTGTAAACAAAAGGCTTGTGCACAGCGGTGTCGTTCGCAATTCATAGACAAAACGCCAGCACACAGGTTGTCCTACATACACAGTATCAGTGAAATTGCACATGCAATTTGTTATGTGGTAAAACCCGTGTCTGTAAATCAACGTAGTCTGTGCTCAGGTAAAAATCTGTATTGTAATTTGTTGTCGTGTTTATTCTGCAGTGTGCATGTGTGTGTGTGTGTGTGTGTGTGTGTGTGCACTGCAATGCTGCAGCTGTGTTTCAGACTTTCACTCTATGTGTCAGTGGAGGTGTGTGGGTGGAGGTGTCTCATTACACTGTAGTGGCTTGTTCTTCTCTCTCCCATTCAGCACCTCAGGAGTGGATCTAGTTACTGGCTAATGGCCCTCACCCACCTCACTGGGGACCACCTGACCTAGCTCTGCAAGCACCGTCTGTGAGTCACAGCAGCCAAATCAGGGTAAACTATGGGCACAGCATTAGTTTCTGTCTATCAGAAGCTGTTCGCTTTTTAATTTGTGCATGGTGAATGTGCTTTCCCTTATACGGTATTTACAAGAGCATGCAAATTTGTGTTTATTTGCTGCTCACATATGGCTGCTACGAATCATCAAAACAGAAGAAGTCTGTCTGCTCTCCTCTCTATATCATAATTCCCACCCACTGTTCCAGGATGTTCAGTTCCAATATGGCAGCGCTGACAAAGACACTGACACAGGCAATTTAGACAGCCAAGGCACAGCAGTTTAAGTGTATCAGTCACCAGGAGCTCAGGAGCTGTCTCGTAGATACACTCTCCCTGGCTTTTCTTTGTGTCTACTGCTTCTATTGCTGTTTACACAGCTTATTCAGACACTGACAAGCCAGACTCACAAAGAAGTTGTTGTCTATCATTGTGCATAAACATAAAATTTGTTACTATACTCTCAGACTATAAGATGCTATAATGAATGAATGAATTTTTTGTTAGCAAGCCTTAGGTTTCCCTCACATCACTTCCACCTGCTTCTCTGCACAAATACATTTCAGAAAGAGGTTGATTGTGTGCATTTGCAGCTGACCCCTTTACATGACTTGCACTTAAAATACTTAGCGAAATGTCACTAAGCACTAAATCAATCAATCAATCAATCAATCAATCAATCAATCAATCTATCTATCTATCTATCTATCTATCTATCTATCTATCTATCTATCTATCTATCTATCTATCTATCTATCCATCTATCCATCTATCCATCTATCTATCTTTATATATACATATATGTATATATTCCCCAAACATTATAATTCACCATAGTTTCAAAGCAAAGCATTCTATTTGTTTTTCATCTAAAATGCCAAGACAGAAGTGAAAGTTACTTTCTGCTGAGAGGAAGACTGAGGTTCCTCTGTTGTCTAGTTGTATCGTGTTGCTCAGTGATGACAGCCTGTATGCCATCTAAAATATGTACCTCAGCCTGCTCATGTTTCACATTCCTTCCACATCTTTCTTTGGTTTTCTTCCTCCTTTGTTGAGCTTCAACACATGTCACAAGTGAAATCTTTTTAACATTTGCTTTTTAGTGTTTTTTTTCTTTATCATGTAGGCTGCAGGTGATGTTAGAGAGCACTTCCAGTCGGATAATTGAAATGCTACGGCACTCGTACTCATTTTTCCTCTGCTTCTCTCATTAAAGCATACAATAACATCTCTCAGCAGCTAATGGCAGCTCATTCCATTATCATCTGCTGGATGTACATGCACAGCACTGTCATAAGGGATAACCAGCGCAGGCTTCTTTATTTTCTTTGAATCCCTGGATCAAGTGGTAAGACTTGTGTGTTTAATGCTTCACCGAGTAGTCGGGACCCCTGGGTAAGACTCCTGGCTAGCTGTCGTCTTGCAGTAAAGCTCTTTGAAATGAAAGTGAATTCCCTGTGCTTTAACAGGCTGAGTAAATAGCTTACTAATAAGGGCTGAGGAGGATGGATCACAGAGAAGATCTGTCAGGATAATAAGTCGGCAACAGAATTGCATTAGCAGCACAGGATGTACTTTCTGTTGGGTTTTTTTTTTGGTCTCTGTCTTTGTCTTTTTCTCTCATCTTGTTCTAACCTCCTCTCATCAACCTGTTCTGCCGCTTGGAAATAAACTGATACTGGTATGCAGCCATTTACAGCGGTTTTAGTCTGACCGGACATTAAATTGGAAAACATTTTATCTGTGTGCCCTGTACTTCAGCCAACCCCAGGTGAGTGCCAAGTCGGCATTTTCCCACAGGAATGTTAGGGATAATCAGGGACTGTAATCACAGACTCGCTGATCTCTTATGGGTCTGTGTGTACGTGTGCATTTGTGAACTACACAAGAACAACATACATATCAGCCATGAATTACAGGATGCGTTATTAGTGCACGTGTGGAATTTATGATTAAAAAAACCTGTTTATGTTAAAGATCCACAAGCTGCCTGCAGCCCCTTTTTTTCACTTAGGCCTTTTTGTCTGAGGACAAGGGTAATACAATCTGATGACTCTATGGGCCACTGTCTGGTCAGCACTACCTGAGAGATGGATTTTTTGATTATCTGATAATCTCTTTTGTGTTTGGTTTGTGCATTTTAATTTCAAATGTTCATTTTTTTTAGGGATTAAAGACTATATCACTTTTATACAAACAATGGTCAGGCTAACTTTTTTCCCCACTTTAAATCTTTGCTAACCTAAGTTTCGCCAGATGGCTCATTAGGACTGGATGCTCAAAGACAACAGCTTGCACCCAAAACTTGTGCCACTTTTGTCAAATGTGGTTTGGGTATGAAAAGCCCAACACTAACCAGTAAACCAGTGTAATCTTGTGGTTTTGCATCAACACGAGAATCCCCGCACACAGCTCAACGCAAGTCTTCAAATGATGGCCACAAATTCACAGTCAGTTCTCAAAACAAAAATCAAACAAACGCCAGACTCTCTCTCACACACACAGCTAATTAAATTAACAAAGAAATATAGGTATCTGGTCAAGACCTCTGTGTTGTTACAGATTCTGGTCATATCGCACATCTTGTGCGATATAGATATTGTAACATTGTTGAAAGTGAGTGGAGATTGGCTGCAAATCCTGATGAATACAGAGGCCTCAAATCCTGATCTTCAAAAAAAAAAAAGAAAAATCCAAAGCAACCCAAAAGTCTGATAAAGTTTCTTTTGTATTTCGGTTCAAACATGCTACTACAAGATTTTGCTAGCTTTAAATATAACGTGTTGACGTGTGAGTTTGCTTTTGATGGAACACCGCACTGCAGTGTTGGCTCGCACCATCTGCCCTGATTTCCGAGCCACGCTCAGTACCAGAGACAGGATGTCAGCTCTATGGCATAGTCGAGTATTGATGCTGAGCCACAATACATACACAAAACAGAGCAAAAATGTTTGTGGGGTTTAATCCATGTGAAGACTGCAGGAGAACAATAACCCCCTTTAATCCGGTCCTGCTTTATGGCAAATGTATAGTCTGGGCAGAGCTGCCAAGCTTTGTGTATAAGATTCTCTGCCGTCATGAAGCCAGAGCTATATTCTTCTTTTCTCTCATAATCTGCTATACCATCCCTGCAATGAATTCATAAAAACTTGCAAGTTGAATGGGAGAAAATGCTGCATTATAATCTCTGACAGTGGCATTCATTAAAGGTGGCATTTGTATTCAAAAGTCAAAGTGCAGTGCCATCCAGAAGCTGTATAGGGGAAATCCAGTCGTCTCTACTTCATTTAGGTAATAGAAAGATAGAGAGGAGAGGAGTTGAAGGAAGGGGAATAGAGAGAGGCTGGAAGAACTGCAAGATAAAAAGGTAACCCCCGGGGATTAGAGCTTTTATATTGTATGCCTACAGCAAGTTAACCATTGACTTTCCTTGATAATTTAATATGCGTGCTAACTGTGTGACGTAAGCAGCAGAGCTGTTACATGTCTGCTCACTGAGCTGCTGAAGCACCTAATAGCTTTTTGAAAACAAATTCCAATGCTGAGAAGTCGCTCCTGCTTTGAGACGGTGAGAGATGCTGCTTTGTTCGAACACTTCACCGTGACCCAGATGTTATGTTGTGATTGCAAACACAATGAATTCCAATTCCTGCAAAGCAATGCTATTTCATGCCAAGAAAATGTGTTTTCTTGACAATGCTTTGACGAATACTCAGAGTGGCCCCTTGTCTCTGAGGCTCCAGATGTTGACTCTGCTTTGTAAATTCTTATCAAAGACGTCAGCACGTTTTCCAAACTAAATGAAAGCGCAGTCAGCACCGCACTCCTGCTTCTTAAAGGGGAAATAAAAAGGCAGAATATTTGTCATTTGCTATTTAAAAACTTGAGAGGGCTGCTGCAGAACAAGATAAAAGTAAAGCGAGAGTGGAGAGAATATAAAGAAGAGAAAACAAACAGTAGCACCCAGTGAAACACAAAGACAGGTCTGCATGACGCACAAAATATATGAAATGATATGTTTGCAGTAATTTCATATCTTCACGTCTTCTCATCTCTTTTTCTTTTACCTTCACAGTGAGAAGAGTCAGCGTTGGACGTCATGTTGACACAGGTTGACGCATGTTTTTTCACGGCCATATGCAGATGATACACACTTGTTTCGAAGGTCATGTAATTGCTGTTCCTGCAGCAGAAAATTTAGCCAAATGAGCCACAAGTGACCACATAAAAGAATGTTCGACTGACTTTTTCGGTACATTCAACATTTAATTATGTAGTCATAGACTTTACATTTATTGTGGAATTCACTATCAGTATAGATGAGGGACTGTTATCAGGTTGACACACACCTATAATACACAACAACAATGCACACGGCCTTCAGATGCAACTTGTTCACGATGCATACCTCGACAATTGAATCTGTCACCTTTGCTGCTAGCGCAGTGGAGCCCCAGAACTGCACCCTTATATCAAAAGCTAAAATGATAAATTCCCTTTGTGATTGGCTTAGAAATGAAGATTCATGTCACTGCTGTTTCTCCACTGTGCAGTAATATTGATGTTTTGCTGAGCCTCAGATCAATGGCTTGTCACGCCTCATTAGTCACACCTCACGGTAGAAATGCTGTTTACTTTGCACATTGTCGCGGGGTGTGCAGAGTTTGTGACTTTAGAGCATCTTTGTAACGCATGTTAATAATGCAGGGCAGCACAAAGTCAGGAGAGATATCACTTGGGTCTTGGATTAACTGCCCTCTGGAGGAATCTCATCTTTGCAAAAGGGAGAATATGCAGTAAACTCCATTGTTGACCTTGAAGGGGGTTGTTATTTGCCCCTCGGGAACATCATTTCAAAGCTGTGGTCAGTGACTCCATGTCCAAGGTGAATGTTCGGGAAATGGCCTGGCACAGTGAGACAAATTCTCCAATTTCTCTTTTTCATTTCAAACTTCACAAGAAAAGTCCCTCAGAGACAGTACCAGGCTTGTATGTGTCTTATGTCTGAACAACTTACACACACTCCTCTATGAATCTATTGATTGCTTTGCTTTAAAAAATATGAGCTGGGAATTGTGTCGCCCCTTTCTTTGTTCTAAGCTTCAATGTCGGTATAGTGTAATCTGAAAAAGGCAAATAGTGTGACTCACCAGACAATCTGAAGCGGATCAATAGATCTAAAAGGATCAAGTGATTTTTCACACATCGACTAAAGCTAAGGTAAAATTAGATTTTGGTTTAGTTTAGTTTTTGACATCTTTTCATTTGCTTTAAAAAATAAAGAAGGAACAGGCTGTTAGAGGTGATATAGCAAAGGATTTCAGCACTGATTAATGCCCCATTTTTCTAACAACCACTAAAAAGAAGATTTTGACACATCTTGAGATAATATGTACAAAACATATTTAACTGAATAATTAACTAACTAACCTGTTAAATTAATTACTTTTATTTACTTTCAGAAATAGCAGAAACTGTCTGAGTTACTGTAAACCATACCATACCGACCAGGGGCTTTGTTTACCTCAAATGCAGATGGCAACAGGCCTGTATTTCTAATTCCCTCAGTAAAGTTGGGCATATTTTAGAGGAAATGACCCTATTACACAATTTACCAACAGCCACTTTGCTGGTTAGCTCAAATGTCAATGTAACAGTAAAATATTCAAAACCATTACAGACCCATTCAAGTCAGACTGCGTGCGATTCAGTAAAAAACCTTTGCCAGGTGGCTTTTTAGTGTTTTTTAATTCCACCCTATAAAATTTCTTCTCCATCCACTGTGGCCCCATCAGATACACTGATTAAATGTATCCCTCTACATGCTATTACTACTGAATCAGTGATTCAGTAATTACTGTTGTTATTGTAACAACAATAACAACAATAACAACAATAACAACAGTAAGAACAAGAGGAAGAATGGAAGTCATGCTAATATCTATAGGATTAACTCTCCGAGGTCAGAGTAGTTATCCTTCACTACTTACTACCCACCTTATTCTCCACCACTGTCGTTCTCTTCCTCCGAGCTACAACACAACGGCCTTAGCTGGAAGGAAACAGAAAGAGTGAGATAATTAATTAAATATGTTTTCTGATTGATCGCTATCACGTGATAAGAATCAGATACTTTATCAACTTGTTAAAATGCCACATTATTTATAATTGGATACAGGAAGACACATCATTTGTTGCTGACACTGTCAGGAAGTGGGACAGGGATACTATTTTATTATCTAGGTGATATATGAGCCAACAGATGAAAGTCCCAGAGTAGTTTGCCTGAAATGCAGGGACACTATGTGTCACCAGCATGTGTATACAATGCAAACTGCAAATGTGCTTTTGTGAAAATCGGTCAACTGAGGCTGAGATCATATTTAATATCACAGATATATGCATTACTCTGTAATTCTGTGTACTACTAAACAACAGACTCACACTTTAACAGCAGACACTAACACATGTTGAATTTGTTCTAGATAGTCATGTGAAATCAGAGATTTCATTACACATGACAAAATAACAGAATTCTGTACAAATATAGACAAATCTACAATATAGAATTCTGACGTTTCATAACAGAATTGTTCCCACACTTGCTATTTGTTTTCCACTACTGCTGTTCAGCTTTTCATCCAAAGAGTCTCAGTACATCAGCACTGAGCAGCAGCAAGAATAGAAATGACACAGATAAGAATGAATTGATAAAACTGCATCTGTACATTTGAATACACATAACCCACAACATTGACAAAGATGTGCAGAGACAAAAATATGCATGCAACAAGCAGCCATACTGGATTATCCTGGTGTGCACACTGGAAGGTGTAGGAGGAACAGACACCGGCCAACCAGGGGGCAAATGAAATGTTTTGCCTCCACTTTATGGAGGCTGTTATTACTTCCATTATCATACAGTAATTACCCCCCCCGTGAACTGTGAACATGCTATGTAATCAGTTTCAATACAAATAGTCCAGGCAGGATGTCACAGACTGTTTACACGCTGTGTAAGATTTCCTTTCATTTTAGGCAAAGAGAAGTACACAAACTCAAGTTTGCGTAAAGATTGTTGGTCCTCCTGTGTTCGTGGCATAAGTACAATGAATGATGAAGCTAGCACTATGCACTTGTACATTAAAACAAATGAGGATTAAGGTTGTCTGCCTGAATGTCACTAATCCCAGACTGAAACACTGTTGTGGATTAACTTGGTTTAACGCTCAGAAAATCCACATTTATGTCACATTTACTCCTTAATAACAATCTCTGGACTCCTTAATACCCAATTTCTAAAAGCAGAGAGTTGACTGTTGCTCATAATAGGGAATATCATCAAAGCCTTTCTGCCTGCAGCCTGTGAGTGAAGCCTCCCGGGCACTGGCTGGTCCCTGGGGTGCTGCCAAGTTGACAGCCTAGTGATTCCTGCAGGCTTCTTCCCAGGGCCAAGCCATTTAACTAGACTTCCTGTCTCAGCCATTATATCTTGCTGCTGTCTCTCTCTAACACACACACTGACTTGTACAATGTCAGTATGTTCTGAGACACACAAACATATCTTACATGCACAAAACCTTTCAATTTATTAGACAGGAAATATGATAATGACACCGGTTGAGCAGGTTCACAGCTCATGTACTACTCTATATTTCTAACACAAAGACACAGTTGTTTTCCATTATTGTCTGATACAAACAAATCCAGGCCCACGAGTCTTGCTACTGCTTACCCTCTGACGTCAGCAGTAGCCTTTGAGCTGTCTAGACCAAGGAGAGTGTTTTTTTGGCTTTGACACACTTCCTTTTGCAACTTGTAGACGCCCAACACTGGCTGAAGCCCTTTTTTTTAAATCAACTCTAAAACGAATCAGGCGCCAATGAAGTGATGCAAAAATTGGGGTAATGTGCTCTTGTTTTTTGGCACTAACTTAAAGTCGAGCAGCAACATTTTGGACCATTGACGTTTGACTAAGGCCAGTATAAAGTGCAATGCCGTAATCTAAACAAGTGGCAATGCAAGCATGGATTAAAATCTCAAAGTGATGCTGGTAGAGAATTTGGTTTAACTTTGGCCAGTTGTCGCAGTTGAAAAAAGATGGACTTGAACATAGATTTAATCTGTGCATCGATTATGAGGTCACTGTTTCAGATTAAGATTTAAAAGACCCAGATCAACCTGAATCTTGGATGTGTCACTAGGCCCAAACTCAGTTTTTTCTCATTTGGTTTATGCAATACAGTAATGTAGTCTGTTAGCAGAGTATGCATCTTCTGGATGTAGTGGCATGTAAATCTGAGTATCGTCAGCATAAAGGTGGAATGTGATACCATGTTTTTGGAGAATAGAACCAAGCAGTAGTAGGTAAAGAGACAAGTAAAGAGGGCCAAGTATAGAACCTTGAGGCAATTTAATAGGAGCTACCCTGGACATGGTGGCTCCAACACGCTAGGCAGGAATTTACAATACAATCCATGCAGGACATATTGTCCTGGAAGGAAGGGCACGATATACAAACACAAATGTATACAGGATAGACGAACACACATTTTTCTTTCATGTTCAGGTCAAACCATCCTCTTATTCTAATTTCTTAAAATTATGAAAGGTGTTGTCACAAAAGTCATTTAGTATGTTCTTTGTATTGCTTAAGAGAGCTGAAGATGACAACTGTGGCCTGTAGCAAACCGATTAGTGGCACTTTCTAGAAAAATCTATAGTCAAGATGCATTTAATAAAGAGGGAACCAGTTCATAAGCGATTTAAAACTGATAAATTTTTACTCATTTGCAAACTTAAACTTGATCTAAACGTGATCCACCTGCAGGAAAAGTGTTGAAGGAAAATATTAGTGATATGCAATGGTTGTGATGCTTATGGTGGTCAGTAAGGTAATTTTTTCTCATGTAGTTACTCCATAAAACATATTGAAATATAAAAGTGAAGGGTCTACTGCTGTCCCAAAGTTGTGTAGGTGGCCTACACAACTTTCCAGCCAATCATGATTGCTTTCATCTGATGTGAAGTGGTGCAGGGGCTCACAATGTAAGACAAGCTATCTAACAGCATCGATCAGCACTTTTTGCTGAACACGCTAAAAGTGCATGTGTGAAGGGAGGAGTTTTTTTTTTTGTTGCTTGGATTAACTCATTTGATCTTTTCTCTTTCACGAGAGGGGAGGTGAGCGAACAGATTGTGAGAGTCTGCTGTTATCCATCACAATATGTGTGACACTGCAGGGGTCCAGTTAGTGAGTGTTTTCGCTTTCTGTTGTTGAAGGTGTCAGCACAATATAATGACAGTCGCTGCTCGGGGCTCATTTCCTGCATCTCATGAATGCTGCACATGCAGGGCTCTTTTGAGGGATATGAAGTCTGATCCACGCTTAGGTACTTCAAACACAGCAGCAATATGCTGCACAAATTATATTTGTTGTCTACCTCAACCCACTGTGGCTTGTGTGTCATTACATATGGATTATGTGCGTTTAACAGTTACAGAAACAAAATTGTCTAGATCTAGAATTGTTTTACATCCTGTAGTCTTTATTCTTTATATTTAAAGAAATGTATGATTTCCACAATGGCAAATCGAATATAACAGTCTACTTTTACTGCTTCACACAAACTTTCCTTTCCTTTAGTCGACGTCACACAAACTTTATCACAACTTGGTCAGATTTTTTTCTAAAGGCCTTGAACCACTTCTATGCTAGGAGAGGAGTTCGGCCTTAGAAACTTTCACATCATCTAAAGCATTCCATTTTATAATATTATTATACTTTTTTTTCTTTTAACAATTTGAAGAGTTACCTTGGTGGTTTGATATAGAGGGAAGAGAAGTGTGAACCTCTACTGCCTCCTTAGACATGATCTCTGACGTGGAGTCATAATCACACAGAGAAATATCATTAAAAAAGAATTCTGTCACACACAAACACCCACATGTTTTATTAACTTGCATGCCGATGTATGTTAATACTGATTTCCATAGGAAATAGAATAGAATTTAAACTTAATATTTATTCACAGTACTTGATATAAGAAGTTTTGATTTTGCCTTAATCTTCTTTCTGCAGCTCTCTTTAGGACTCCAACCTTTTCTGTCCTGACCTGGTTTGTACATCCTGCACATCTAAGCAACTTTAATTGTAAATCTGTTTCCAGTTTCTTCCATTTCATATATCACTAAATTCATGAACACGTGCCAGTGTGATAGTTTTGCGTTTGCATGATATAGTTTAAAACACTGGAAGACTATTCTAAATGCAGATGTTCTTGTTGGATGATTGGTTTTACGTGTTAGTTTATTAGTATGATGAGTATGAATTGTACATTTGTTCACAATCTTCTAAAAGTAACTTAAGTCAGCATAACCAATTTGAGCCAAACCTGTAGTAACCTCAATGACTTCTAACAGGCTGAAAGGTCCCTCACCTCAGTATCTACTCCACCAACCTCTTGTGCACCAACACATCTAATCCATCACTCTTTGACTAGCAACGGCTGAGTACCACGGATAGCAACACTTCTTGGATTTCAAATTCATCAACATGTTGTAAAAAAAATCTGTCCATACCCTGAATAACATGATGAATCCTTAATGATCCCAGCATGAGGTTAACATTAAGGCATGACAAGTGAATAATAGTGGTGTCTATGATTTCACACTGTTCCATGGATGAAATTAATATCCTCTGGCATGAGCTAATTGGCCCAGAGCCTGGGGGTTGAATAATGAGGTGGTTGTCGGGTAACGCATGTTTGCGGGTCACCATGTGTTCAAGCTTGTGTGTGAGGACAAATTTTGATTCAGTTTCAAACCAAAAGAGGTGTTACATTTGTCCTCTGTGTTGCCATGGTTAATGCCACTGTATGCTGTATCTCCGTCTGCACCTACCCACCTATACATGACAAAAGAATACATGAGTCATACACACTTAAACTTGAGTTTCTTATTTTTTCAACTTTGCCTGTGAACTTTGTTGTTTTTTGAATTAAAGAAATGAAAACCTTTCACATTAGTTACATAAAGTTAAAGTAAGTACTTATGTAAAGCAATTACATAAACCTAATTAAATTAAGTTCTATCAACTTTTGGTGAATGCCATGTTCAGAATATAGAATATCGTAAAATCAAGTATCATCATTGCAATATGCAATATCAATTCAGATATTTATGAACATTTTAATGTTTACTGTAATTAAGATATGCAGTGTAAATAAGGTTGACACTCTTTCAGGGACATTGCAGTACATAAAATTATATTAACTATAGCGATTATTAAAAAACTATTATAGACCAATTGCTGACTCAGCTGCAACAATGCATTTTGGACGTTTCCTAATAATCAACACATAGGATAGATTATAGAGGCCACATGCAGCGAGTGAGTAAACACTTCAGTTCAAGAGCATTTATTCAGTGCATTTGAAAGGCAGATGTTCTGGCTCCTAGTGGGATGTTCAAGTTTACTGCAGGAAATACTGTACACTCACAACTCACAACAAAGAACAGTGCAAGAGAAAGTCTTGCACTGTTCTAACTGTCAGGTTTTATTTAAAAGTCTGACATTTCCCAGCCTGTGAAACTGGACTTCAAAAGTTTGGGGTATATTGAAGAGCCTGAAAATTTCATTTTTATATAAGAACGGCTCAAACATATGTCATCAGGAACTGATCAACAATCGGTGAAATGTTCTAACATGTAGGGACATTTCTGTGAAGGTGACGTGAACTAGAGAAATTCTAGATTTTCTCTTGGTCTCCTTCTACTTTGCTGTCATGTTTCCCCTTGTGATGTTTCTTTTTCTTGTCCATAATTCTGTGGTCTTATCTTTTCTCTCGGCCAACCCCTACCTGTGCACACCCTTCCCTTTATCCCCCATCCAGCCTGTGTGGCTCTCAGTGCTTCATTGCCCTTTATGACCTGTAATCCATGCTTATTAAACAAGGTCCCTCTGCCATTAAGAGTGGAAAATGAGCCCTAATGGCAACGCTGCTGGCAGCGTGCGCTGCCTCAATGCCATTTCGCACTTATGAGCAACGCCACATTAGCACCCTAATTCGAGAGACCTTGCATCGCTACCTCTGAAAATATTTTTATATTTTCTCTCTACCAAACCACTGCTGTCTTCAGATTGGTGGGGATGGTTGTACTGAATGGTCAGATAGTCAGGTCCGCCCAGCAGCTTTTGGCCCAAGGGGGATGGAACAGGTTAAACCAAGGTAAAACTACTATATCAACATGGGTCTATCAAGGGGACATGCTAGGACTATCTTGTTTTTAACCTCCAATACCCCATAAGGGAAGGACCTCAGTGAATTATATAAAAGAGTGGTAGTGGTGAGAGTCTGATAGAGGGGGCACAGAGAGTTGAAGGTTCCCAGTAACAGAAAATTGATTTATCACATAGTCACTTTTTCTTTGGAGGACAGAGCAGTGAGGAAAATAGACTAGTTCGATATACATAGACATGATCATTACATGGATCATCCCATCCGTCATGAAAATGGCACCTCTTAGGGCCACTACATTTCAGATATGTGCCTCAGGTTCCCTGACGTTTTAGCTTGAAACAGCTTTTCACCAGAAACTACATTTGCTCTTTATATATAAACATGATCGAGACCAGCACTTCCAAAACAATTTTTACTTAGTTAGTTTTTTGTTTCTTAAATCGCACCCTGGTCTTAATTACTCACTATGACTGCCGGACCTTAACAGTATGCTTAGTAACTTGTAACAAACTTGTAGGGAACTGTTTAGTTAATGTGGTCATAATGTTAATCTGGTTCCAGTGTATACAGATAGTCTGGATGGACAAATTAAAATAATGCATTTTTTTGACTGTCTTTGGTTGATGTGTTTTGCTCTAATTCCACTGCAATTACACAGGGCATAATGAGTATCTCAGCTCGTGCTGATCAGACCATACAGCCTGATTGAGTTTTGTTGCATAATTCTGTTTACAACATATTAGATGAGTAGATCACTGCAAGTAAGTAAAAAGCTGTGGCACATTAATTAAAGTAAACAGGCAGCTAAGGGAGAATGATAGCTGGAGGCTCATGGCCAACAACAACTATATAAAAAGTAGTGGACCTGGGAGATGCTTTTTAAAATTAATTGTTAAACCGCCAATCGACGTCTGTTCTCTGTCCTGGCTCCTCAATTGTGGAATGAGCTTCCCATAGACATCAGGACAACAGAATTTCTCCAAATGCTTTTGTCGCAGACTGAAAACTCTCCTATTCAGACTGCACCTTACTCCCTGATTATAACCTAAAAACTACGAGCACTTGACAGCAAGCACTTGAAGTGATTTTCGCCTGTTTTCCAATAAATATATTACTCATTTACTTCTAGCACTTTTTGGGTGTATCCCAATGTTGAATGCACTTATTGTAAGTCGCTTTGGATAAAAGCGTCTAATGACTGCAACGTCTGTAAATGGTTTGTTCGTCTGGCAGCCTCTTCAGCATGTATGCTGCCTCTTGACCAATGTCAGCTGGGATTGTGTGGTGGGATTTCTCCTGATGTTCCTACATGTCACTCTGACTATGACAGATCCATTCATTGCCAAAGCGTTTGGGATTCAGAGAGGGAGGAAGAGTGGAGTGAGGAGGGTCTGAATAAATCGTTGGGCTGTGGAAAGATCTACAGTTCAATAATATTTAACCTATTTGACTGAGTAAAAAAAAGAAAATCCATATGTGGTAGCCAATGCTGATATTGCGGCAGGATGCCACAAATAAATCAATATATGTCTAAAAAATACTGTGAGACAAATTAAACAGTGGAATGCTGCCACAGTCTAAGTAATTAATGGGAAACACTGCTGGCCGAGAGTCACATAGCAGCAGGTTGAAAGTGGGTAGAAGCTGAAAAGAGAGTCATGTTGTGCCAGATTCTCTATGCGCATGTGTGTGAGCACTGTATATCTGGGCAGAGGTCAGAATTTAGCATTGGCGACAGTGAGGAATGTCAATCAGTGGAACAATATTTGAAATATCTTATTTCATAATGTTTTCATTTTAGTCTATATGTGTACATTTGTGCAAACAAGTATGTAAGCTGTTATTCAAGCTCAAGTTAAGAGACAGCATTCTGCCCTGTGATGTGAAAGAACTGGCGGGTGGTAATAAGGGATGTGTGTGCTTTTCATCTGCATCTGCTGCTGTTTGTGCCAGTGCCAGTGGTGTGTACTATGAAATGAAATACAGATAACAGTACCACAACGATCTTCACATGGATAAACTCCCTTGTACTTAAAGTCCCTGAGCTGCTTTACTGGTCTCTACCAGTCCATCATTCATGTCATACATATGTATGTATGTATGTATGTCATACATATGTATGTCATACGTATGTATGTATGTATGTATGTATGTATGTATGTATGTGTCCTGTATACCACGCTAGCTGAACTCTAAATTCAGAGGTAATTTAAAATCTAAGCGCTATTAAAGATTTAATTCTACTAGAGATAGCTTTTCTAAGACAGTGCAATTTTAAACATTGCATTTTAAATACCAGGTTGCTAGTATTTCTACAATATGGATGCATGTGTGAAACAACATACACTGCATGCATATAAAACGCACATATGCATTGTAAATGTATGTCGTCACAGGTGTGGATTGACCCCAGGTTCACAGTGTATGAAAATGTTCATGTTCTCAGTACTATTTTCAAAGCATCTTGCAGCCAGGGAGTTACATTAATACTTTCCCTTTACTCTCTCTGCCTCCGCATCTATAATGAACAAGCCCCTACATGGAGGGCTCTTCCTCTTCCAATCTGACTCTCTCTGACCCTCACTGCTCTACATCACGCAACCTCTCTCTTGCTCTCTTGCATGCTATGAAATATTCATAGGGCCTCTGCAGAGTTCAGTCCACAGTACATTGGGCTACTAATTGTTCTATGGAAAGACCTCAGGGTGCTGCCATTTGCTTGACCCGGAAACAAACAAGAACTCTTGAAACACTTTGGTTGGCGTTCGTCTTTGTCCTTCGAGACTCTTGTGCTCTCACAAAGTACAGACCTTGATAAGAGCCAACAGATTTACAAAGCCAATAGCAATTTTGTTATTTAAGAGTCAAATATTTCCCAAAATGCAATTACAGTGGCAATACAGGGCCTGCTCACATAGAAATGCCCACTGGGGAAATTAATGGAGACAGCCTTGAAGACAATGTGATTATCAAGAGGTGACACAACACAAGGTGAGACCAAAACCACGGCAAGGACCTCAACACAAATTGACTCAACCTTGATGGCGCAATGATCTGTCAATGATTTGATGCTGCTTTGGCAGGGGTGGAAAATTATTAAGAGTCACAAACAGAGTAGAAGAAGTTGCTGACAACAGAACAAAAATCAGTGGATCTAACATAATAAGTTCCTCATTTGAAGAGCAATAGAAATTCTGTGGAAATAATTACATTTAGAATCAGCTGTTGGAGTTTGTAGCGCAGAGCACAACATTGGACAATTTATCACCCACACAGTCTTACCCTACCCTTTTCCCAAGTTGCCAGAACATAAACAGAACTTAACCGTATATATCAATATTCGTTTTGTTCAATGTGTTGGAAAAAGCAATCAAATAAAAAAAATGTTCTGTATGATTTAGGGCATGCATGGAGAACACTGGCATGTAGTTTATGTGTTTTTTAGCTTGACTGCCTCAATCAATTCTCTATTATCTTCAGCAATTAGGGTCCAACACAATGATTATTGATACTAATAAGCTTGCCTCTTGGTTCAGTTGAAGCTTGGGCTACTTCATCTTTCTTTCCCTCTTTATTTATATGGTTAAAAACATCTTGGATTCAATTTAAAACTCAAAGAACCCCCTACACAATACTTCTCAAATAGTCCTTAAGTTTTTTTGTTTATTTCTCAGTTTCAGTCTGTTTAGCTGTAATCAGTGTACTGAAGTCAAAAAGAGGGGAACATTTACAGTGAAAGAGAAAATGCCTGCCCCGCAGATGCTGTTTATATTGAATTATGAATGGATAACGATACTGTCAACCGCCAACTACAACTCAAACTCACACATGTCACATACACTCAAAAGCCCTCACATTCAGCAAACGCGTCACCTAATCCAGCTCTATGAATTAGTAATCACACAATTCCAGCAGTGTTAGAGTAAATATCGCTCCACTCTCTCAGTGGATTACATCGCAAAAACATCTCAGAAGCCACCACACATTTCTCAGCAGGCAGTCTTTAGATATAGTGTGTATGTGTGAGTTGTGTGTGTGTGTAGTTAAATAACACAGATTTGTCCTTTTGACCAATGTTGATTTTCCTGGTATGGAAAATATCAGTCATTTTTTTAAATGCAAACAGCACTTCATTGTGGTAGGCTACTGACTGGAAAACCTCAAGACATTTTGATCAATCATCCACAATCCTTTGTCGAGCACGTTATTCTGTCTTATTCTATATCTGTCTTTTTCTGACTACAGGGGGTCCTCGAGTTACGACGGTCTCGAGATACGTTGTTTTCGTGGTTACGACACATCTCCCATGAACCCCCTTGTTTCGGCTTAAGCGGTTTGCCCCGTAAATATGTACAGACTTCGCACAGGAACTAGTTGGTGAGCACTCTCTCTGTCTCTCAGCGCGCCTGCCGGCTCTCCAGCACCTCCACAGCACAGCTAGGCTACTCTGAGTTGTGTTTACTTATGTGAAATGGACGGCTGGCGGGGGGTGCAGCGGCAGCCGGTAAGGAGATGCACACGGACACAGATGGGTTCGGGATCGTGGCAATACCGTAGGTTTATTCACAACACAGGGTCTACACGGTTGGTATCAGAAATCTAAAGGAAATGCTCATTACACTCGCGATATCAACCTTACATATGAATGTATGTTCCGACTTACGTTGAAATTCGGTTACGACACATTCTCAGGAACGGATCTCCGTCGTAACTCGAGGAACCCCTGTATATATTTACACCTGAAGTGTCAAGCAAGCAAACTCTTAGCTGCAGGTCTGTCGGGCCACTCTAAAAAGACGTAAACACTGGCAATCCACCGCTGTCAATTAATAATCCCTGCCTACTGTTTTGCTTAATTCCACTTCCGGGGGCAGTGCTTCCAGTCTTGTCTTGCTCTTTGAAGACTCCATTGTTCCCCCAATCCAAGACATTCCTGAGCCCTTCCACTGATGCCTCATTGGTTACACAGGATGAACACATGACATCTCTGTGTTTTGCTTTCTTTTCCACTTGAGACAATAAACCAAACTTGGGTCATTATCATAATAAGGTAAAGACTGTAAAGTATTGCGCTGCCTCAATGGTAGCCCTGAAGAAAACTGCTGACAGAGGTATAACTTGTTGGCACATCTTCAGGGGGAGAAAGCTAGTTTGTTTTTGCTTCAGGTACAACAAAGTCGTTCCTTTGAAAAGACTCCACTTGAGAGTCGATCCATGCACTTTGGGGCTTTGATGAGTGCCGGTGCTTGTGCATGTCCCAAGAGGCTCACAAGTAATTTCTGAGCTTCACAGGAAGACAGCTGAGCAAAAAGAGTATTTAACACTTTTATTCAGTCAACAATTTGAATCATGATTCAAAATACTGGGGGTCCTCAACCTATGTCGTCCTCGACATGCGTCGTTTTTGACTTTATGGCGGTAATCCTATGGATAATTTTAAAAAATTGAATTCGACTTGAAGCAGCGCAACGTAAAATTTGACGTCATGGGCGAACTTGTTTGTGAGCGTGTTGGAAGAATATGCCATTGCGCAGCTTGCTTGGATCCCAGCATATGCTGTTTAAGTACAGCAAGCTTTTGCTATGGTAATTCGTACTTGTGTCGAAAATCTCCTTAAGCCTTATGCAACTCGAGGACCCCCCGTCAGCATCAGTTCGGGGCATACAGCTTCATACTTACACAGACATTTAGCTTTTTATAATAAAATATAGTAGTCTTTTAAGGACCAGAGAGCCCTCTTTCCAAATTTCACACAGTAGGGCTGCCTGAGCAAGTGAAACACACCACATGCTATTGTGGGCAAGTAAAGATTGTTGTTACTTGTATACTCACAAAGAAATTATGCCATACCAGTGTACAAAGACTCTGAAATCACTGCATTGCATCTGAGAACTCCAACAGAATACGCAATGCTTTATCATAATCATATTTCATCTACATAATGACATGTCCAACTGCTCATCCATTACAGATAACAGCAAGGTTTCAGGTACAGCAAGTCCACCATCCTGGTTTCCATATAAACCCAACAAGACAAATCCAGCGGGTAATACCTCCAGAGAAAACAACATTTTTTACCCCATACCAGGCACTATTAAACTGCAGGGATACCTCTTCCTTTCAGACCTCTCAGGCTTCTGACTGTTAACATCGTGCTGATGGAGTGAAAGTGATCTGCGTCTGACTGCGGGCAGCTTGGCCACAGGTAGCTGAGGCTGATGACTCGTGTCTCTTTCTGCGGCTTTCAGAGGCAGCTGAGTACCTGCATCCTCAACACAAGTTGAATCAAATCCTCTATGTGGCAGCGTAAAGTAGGAGGTTCATTTAATGTTTGACATGACTGTACATGATGGTGTTGAAGTGGCATAATGCTCAAATGTCTGACAGCATGACAGCAGTGAGAAGGAAGGATGTACTAGGAGATGACTACATGATTATAATGCCCTGCTAAATCATCAGTTAATAAAGAGTAGGCTTTCTATACAGTATTTTCCCTCCTGTGGGTTGGATGTGATTTCTCACTGCATCTCTTTACTGCACAATTTGATGATATACTAGATTAGAATTATATAGGGCAGAAGACATAAGTGCACAGTCTTTCACAATGACAAAGACGAAGGTTTGTATGTCTGTGTAAAGTAGCATGTGTTACCTTGAAAAGACTTTTCTTTCAGAATCCTCCCTTCTGTAGAAACAAGTTCTCTGTGAGAGCCGGAATGGCAGTCTTGACCTTTTGTTTAATGATTTGAAGAACCTCAGAACTCAGAACCTCCAGCCATGTCTAATTCTATTCTTCACATTAAAGTCACATTAGTGTCTATTACCTTTACCATAAAGAACAAATGGATGGCTGATAATCTTACTTTATGAATATTATCACACCAAATAATTACTTATGGATTAGGACATATAAATTAGTGTAATAAGTACTGAGCCTAAAGCAACTGAACGTTCCTTTGATTAAAGTGACTAGAGATTTCATACTTTGTGACCCAGGTTACATCTTTCTTGACAAGTTACTATATAACGGAGAGTCTACGTTTCTAATGTGTTGCATGTTTACAAGCTAGACATAGCTGGCTTTTTGGCTTAAATTATTTATTGTTTCTGATGTTGGAAATGAAAAGGATGAATGTGGTGATAGTGAATCAAAAAAACTAGACATGCAGATCCTAGTACCAAAACAATTAGCTGAAACATGACAGATGATTAAAATAATGACATGAATACAAAAATATTGATGATTGCAACACTATGTATTGTGGGACTGCAGGCTTTGAATCAATTTGTACCAATTCTGATTAATTGCTACAGTAGCACAATAGTTATTACTTTTTCAACATAAGTATTAAATTAAGTAATTTTCAAGGTTCTGTGCATTCTATAAGAGTCACGGTCTACTCTAGATTGCAAAGAGAGGTATCAGTTTTGCCTGAAGTTAACAGCGCTGATTCTCTAACATAGTCTCTGGATTGGTATTAAGATGGAGTTTGTATAATTATAGCGAAACAGACCTATACTCCATAAGCCTCAAATTCAATGCAGTAAGAAAAGGAGAGAGAGAAACTAATCAGATTTATCGCAGGCTAGCTTTATAATTATTTACTCCATTAGCCATTAGTGGTCGACACAAAGTGCACTGGCTCGCAAAATTAGAATCCTTATCTGAATGTTGCAGAACCTTCACTGTATTCTCAGGGAAAGTGTGAATGCAGCAGGATGTACCCTAACCAGGAAGCAGCGGGTATGCAAGGGCATTTTGAGGACATGTCCGTATGTGGTACCAAGATGTTGTTGCAGTGTAGCAGGAGATTCCAGGGAACCATAACGATTTCCTGAAGGGATCAAAGCTCTAATTTGCATTGAACCTTTTTTTGGTAAGTGTGTCCCTTTAATGATATCTGGAATTATAGGTGTGGTGGATGTAGTTTAATTAAATTTCTCATGGAATGTTTTTCCTGCTGCATAATAAACTGATATTTACGTGCATTGCAAAGCCAGGCATGTATTATAATCTGCATAACTTTTCCTGCAATCAGAAGTTTCTAACATAATGTGTGATTAATTGGGAATGGTTGTCTATGTCACTTGAGTAAACACTGTGACAAAAACTACCATGTAAAAATAAATTATTGTTTTTTAACATTTCATAATATTTACTGGGTGTAAAATGGATTTTTGTCGCTTAAAAAAAAAATCACACTATCAATCACCAGTTGGGTGAGTGAGGTTCAGGTGGTATGAAAGATCGATCCATTCCTAAATAGCACATGTCAGGGCATCCAGCAAAATATATATTTTCTATGTTTAAGTTCACTCCATCAGACTCGTGATGTTTATGACTGCTTCACCCAGACACGAAAAGATGTATAGTATTTTTGCAGAAATGCACTGAAATCCCTCTGTAGTGTGATTAATTGGGAATGGTTGTCTATGTCACTTGAGTAAACACTGTGGCAAAAACTACCATGTAAAAATAAATTATTGTTTTCACAGAAGTCTCCTGATGTGGTGGCTAACTGGGAAATGGAGCACTCTCTGTATTTCCTACTTCCTCTGGGACCCAGGTCACCATGGCAACAAATTAATTAGCAATTGTGAGTGATTTAGCAGAATTTTGAGAGTAGGTCAGTAAGGTCAGTACAGTATTGTATAGAATAAAAAGTACGCAGCCTCTGACAGCAGATTGATGAACACCAAGAAGCAGGCACTTTGAAAAAAAAAAACTCCAGAAATGTTCTAGTTTCCTAATTGTCTCCTGACATTTTCTTTATTTCCAAGCACTGTGACTGTCCATTAGAACGTCTACCCAAAAATGATCAGCACTGTGCAGGGCACCATTTGAATCCAAGCACACGTTAGTGTTGTCAGGGTCTGGAACCTATAGTTCCACATAACTGCTGCCTTCCCATTGATATGGAAGACTTCCACTGGCCCCCTCTGGGACCACACTGGGATTTTGACCTTTCCCCTTCACTGAAAGGAAAATAAGGGTAAATACTATGGCATTTCCACAAAGCGGACCCTCCAGTTTGATCTGCAATATGTGCAGAGCGCGTTATCCAACATCGCACCATACTGATGTCAAATACTGTATGCATGCATGCAATGTTGAAGGAAAAAAATACAAAATAAAGAATAAGTAAGGGTGTTTTTGTTGAAAAGTGTTTCTTATGGCTGAGAAGGGTCATCACATATCTCCTGGTACAATCGAAACATCCAGACCTCCAGCTCAGAACTAGACAATGACACAGTGATAGAACCTTAAGTATACACCATCTGTTTCTCTTCCTAACTCTCTTCCGGCCCAGGGAAACTAGCAACTACGTCTAGTCACTATCCCAGCACTAGTGCAATCTGCAAATTCTCAATAATATTGTAATTTACAGACAACTTCTGCTCTGCATTAAATAACTGAAGAGATGAGATTTTAAGTTATCTTCAAAGGTTAAGGTGTTTAATGCTTGTTATATTCAGAGGACTTGTCATTACACAGGGATTCACGTGAGAGTACTTCAAAATATCTCTACTTTTTTAACATTTCATAATATTTACTGGGTGTAAAATAAGATTTTTGTCGCTTAAAAAAAAAAATCACACAATCAATCACCAGTTGGGTGAGTGAGGTTCGGTTGGTATGAAAGATCAATCCATTCCTAAATAGCACATGTCAGGGCATCCAGCAAAATATATATTTTCTATATTTAAGTTCACTCCATCAGACTCTTGATGTTTATGACTGCTTCACCCAGACACGAAAAGATGTATAGTATTTTTGCAGAAATGCACTGAAATCCCTCTGTAGTGTTTGCATTAAATATTTACCTCTCGAGGTGTGAGTTATATATACGACACCAATCGAGGCTTGCCAATGCTGAAATATACCCCGATCCACATGACTATTTTAAGACGATTCAAGGCGGAAGAGTCATGGCTATGAATATACAAGGTGTGGTTTTAAAAAACGAACTCTGACTTTACACTGCCTGTTTATACGATTTGTTATAATAACTTGGGATATCCAGTATAAGCAATAAAATACAAACTTGCATGACGACGGCTGATACCAGGTCACCTCTATGCATCCTAATTGCATATTAACAAACGCCAGTCAAAGTGAGGTTTGTTATTGAATTGTGATATTTATTGAAAAGTGTAAAATTGACTAAACGTTTAAAAATTATGTTTAAATGCAATTCATAACCTCCCATTATGATAGTTCCATGGCTTAACTATTATCTTGCTCTGTAATACATGATGGATTTTGATCCCTTTCATTGTTCAGGTGTTAAATGCATCCAGGTTCTGTTTCGGAGGGTTTATGAAACAGCCGTTGTAAAAGTGTGGTGTATGTCTCTATCAACAACTTGTGGCAAATTAGAGGGACATAGAGGGCAGCTTATGTAAAAGGGGACTGTGTGGCACTTAACACATGGCACCCACAAGGGAGCTTTAACACCACAGCTAAATGAAGGCTCCGTCAGACAGGCATTAAATGGGAACACAGTAAGTCCTTCTCAGTATCCTCCTGAGACACAGTGCAATCACTGTGTGTTCCTCAGTTACCACTCTATACCGACAACACCTTCACTACTGCGGACACTCCGTGCAAATGTAACAGCGTACTATCTCTCTTTCACACATTGGCAAACATGGAAGCTTTTCCCCCTTTATTTTTTTTTTGTGGTTTCTCTTATATCTTTAATACCTTTTATCAACAAGGACATGCTGAAGTGGTTTAAGGGGCGGTGGTTCAATTTGTAGAAAAATAAGGCACCGTCCTCCCTGCTCGAACCTATTGAAACCTCATCTAGAAACCAAACCTAAAAAGATGCGTATACTGCGACAATATGCGCGTCATTTTCTGATATCTAATACTGCCAAAAAGAAATGAAAATAGACTAAATCTATACCGCAGTGTTTTTATTTAACTTGGTGCATGTTTGACTTCACAGTCAGGTCAGTAAAGTATGTTTTGGATTATTCTATTTCACCATCAGGCTTGTACACAACAGGATTGTATTTGTGACAACAGTTTATTTTAGGTTGATGTACGCGAATGTACGCAAAAGTGTTTTTTAGGCAGACAGAGGGATGCGAGAGTACTTGAACTAAGTATTGCACAAACACATGCTGAAAGCGTCTTCAGCTATATTCAGAGAGCACACTGTCAGATGCTACAACCTTGAGGTTTTAACCTCTAACGCACTCTGTTCTCCTGTGGTTAGATCTCTTGGGTGACCACTTAACCTACATCTTGTCCTCTGGGAACACATGACATTTTGGAGACAGTGCCAACACCCATACTAACCAGTCATTACCATCACCCCACTCTGACCCATAGTCCCACAGAGCCTTTGCAGCAGGAGCAAGCACTATGATTTAAACAATGACAACAGCAGATACACAAGAAAACTAGGGATGTTTGATATTGGCTTTTTCACCAATATCCGTTATACTGATATTGTCCATCTATTAATTTCCGATACTGATATCAAGCGATACCAATATATGTGGGGTCTCCCCCAAAAAACTAAATCATGTCAGGTTTACAAACAATAGTAGACAAAAGTATCTCAAAAAACTATACATCACATCTGTCATATTTTGACATTTTGTGTTAGAGAAAAAGTAGCTGAAGAGTTTGATGTGTAATATGTGCATGTTGTGTAAAAGCTGTGTCATTAAAATAGTAAAAACCGATACCGATAATTTCCAATATTAAATTTTAATGCCAATATCGGCCGATAATATCGGTAAGCGGATAATATTGGACATCTCTAAACAAAACACAACCAAACCACCAAAAATGAACAAATAGTACAAACACAACAGAACATAGTGTAAATAACATGCTTTTCCATGACATGCACATTTTATCTTCACTGGTATTGGACACATTGTGCAGTTGGGAAATGTTTTCTGTCTGTCCGTCTCTGATGACAGTCTAAGATGTAGTTTTTATCCAAACGTTGCCTCAAAAGCCTTCTGTAGCCAGCTTTGTATCTTCCTTTTTAAAACATCATGACTCGTTCTGATTTCTGTCTATAACTTTGTCTGAAATCCTTCTCATCAGAAATGCTCTTCCTGCATCACGTTGTCTCTCAGGGGTACCCTTTCCCTCCAGAATTCAATATCACACTAAACTATACTTTCAAAGTCCCTCTCGCTGTCCTGTCTTAACAAATATATGTTATGTGGTAGGCAAACGCAGATATTTCAAAGGTAGCTATTGTTGGGTTCAACTTGCATGCACACAAAAGACTTTGATGTTAACGTACCATCCCCCCACACACAGCACTCAGCGATGAGTCAATTATCCTGCGATTGCACCATTTTCTCTCATATTACAGCCAAACATTTCACTCCACTCATCTGCCTCTGACCGAGTCTCCATTGGTCTGAATATCCACAGAGGCTCGGTGCAGGAGAACAAGCAGATGTCCTATTTAGGTACACACGCTGTTTAATCATGTCTGATTTGTAACAAAGGGACACTAGTCATGTCTGGAGAAGAGACCAACAGAGCCTTGTTAAACTTCCCACAGTTTGTTGCAGTGAATATTTGTAAAGTGATTGCTAGCTTTATGTTATTATATGGTAGTTATGGTTGGAACAAACAGTGGGAGATATTTCTATGTCATTAGCGTTTTCAACTTGTACTGAATTTTTTGTACACCTCAATTAAGCTGTTTATTGTGTTTGCCATGATACAAAATTGACTGGCACCTGGATGACAGGAACATATATGGGAACTGATAATGTTTGTACAGAAGTTACCTGAAAGATGAAAAAACTGTATGCTGAGTGTATTTTTATCAAAAGAAAACAGAGTGTCCTTGAACCGTTTTTGATCAAATATTTAGCTCTAAGTATTATAGACTTCGTCCAATCAGCTCAGAGCCAGTGACAAAGACAGTCACTGCACTAATGTGTCACTGTATTTATTTTTTTCTTTACATAAAAATGAAAAGAATAAGAATTCCCTCAGGCCATCGCTCAATCAAATGTCTGGCATTCAATACTTTCATTTCATATCTCCCCGAAGCCCACACATCCCCATAATACCTTCATCTCACACAACACACTCTCATTATTTATACAGTACCTGTCTGGGAGAGAATATTGGAGATCCGAGTAAATAAGCCATCCAGTGTGTGTCTGGAGACGTGCAGCACATGAGCATTTACTTTCAAATGCTGCTGTAGAGGACAGCTGCCAGGAAGTGAAAGTGATTCAGTAATGGCCTTCATAAAAGGAAATCCATCCCCGATACCTGACATTTACACCATGGAGGACAGATGCCTCTCGCCGCCTCTCTGTCTGTGGCTCTGTTCCTCCTCTTAACCAACACAGAGGCGTTCTGTCCTCTCGCCATTGAGCACTCTTGGCTAAATTTCTGTAAATATCGATGGATCTCGTGGAATATTTGAAAGCATTCAATCCAGCACCTTTCAAGTTAACCTCTCACACTTTTATGAACAAAAATCAATTCAGAGCACTTATAAAGTGTATAAATCACACTCAATATTCCATCACGTTTGGAAGAGTGGTATAAAGGGCAAAGCGTCTATTTGTTGACCAAGGTATCAACCAGATAACCACAGCAATGGATAGCGACCATTAACATACACACTCGCACACACACTTGCACACACACTGGACTGTCAGTGCAATAAATACATATAACTATCCTGTAGACACTGTATGCATATTGTATATTCTCCTGCTAATACTATCTGTATTCTGTATTTTTTGTATATTCCTGGCTGCTGTGACGATGTAAATTTCACCACTGCGGGACAAATAAAGGGATTTTCTTCTTCTTCTAATAGTCCTAATGTTTTTCTTTCTGTTATTTTCCATTTACAGGGGGTCCTCGAGTTACGACGGTCGCGAGATACGTTGTTTTCGTGGTTACGACACATCTCCCGTGAACTTCCTTGTTTCGGCTTAAGCGGTTTGCCCCGTAAACACGTACAGACTTTGCACGGGAACTAGTTGGTGAGCGCTCTCTCTGTCTCTCAGCGCGCCTGCCGGCTCTCCAGCACCTCCACAGCACAGCTACGCTACTTGGCACAATGTATGCACAATGGCACAATGAATGTATGTTCCAACTTACGTCGAAATTCGGTTACGACACATTCTCAGGAACGGATCTCCGTCGTAACTCAAGGACCCCCTGTATATAGACAGTAGCACTTTCCATTTTTGTCACCTCCAGACATTCTGATTAGACCAATCTATTTAGATACTGCAGAATACAGGTTAGCACATAGGTTGCCTATAGGCCACCTGTGTGTAGAACAAATCTATATTTCAACATTTTAAGAAAACATTAAATTTAATGGTTTGAATGTCTGTTCAAACAGTGTACAACGTCTGCTGTGCAATAATCCCACTATAAAGCATTAAGACAACCACGGAATTCACTGAAAACAACTTTGTACAATCTCGCTGCCGTTGAAGCCACTCGGGGGTTTCATGCACTCCATTTTGTGATGTCTCTGTTGTCTGTTGTTAGAAAGCTTTGATTTCAATTGTTCCTCATTAATGCTTCTATTTGGCAGGAACTGTGTTGGATATGAAATATTCATCAGCTCCAGTGTGAGCTGAAACAGCCTCGTCTGGATCAACTGCGCTTTTTTCCTTCAGATCTAAACAAGTTTCGGGGCATATTTCACTGTTTGCTCTTGAGCAGCGAGAGTTTTGTGTTGTTGTTTTGGCACGAACATAAATAAAGCTGCTCTCTGAGAGTGTCAGTCAGTCACAGTGAATGTGAACTTAATTCGCAATGGCTTTAAGACAACAACAGATCCTGCGGTGATGTAAAATCTGATTCAATTCAGATTTACACTAAAATGACAAACAACTCTCATATCTGATCGCAGATGTTTTTAGATGCGGTCAAGAAAAAAATATTTTGTATAACCTGAAGAAATAAAGAAACGCTTGATTTTTATATGCAGCAGATTGGCGGTGTTGGAGTATAAAGCCTCGGAGAAAGACACATGACCAATATGTGCCAAATCAAACAGAGCCACTGAGAAATTGAGATCAGCGAATTATGTTGTATTTGATTATTGATAGAAATGGTCAGGAGAATTCATCCAAATGACATTCAATTTATTTGAATTCCAAAGCGGGTTTGTGTAGCAGAATACTCTTGTGTAAGCCTATATTACTGTTTTATTAGCTGCCTGAGCTTTATTCTGACTATGAATGGAAATTATCTTGTCACATGAAGAGAATCACTGTGAACCCTGAATGAAGTTAGTACCAGTGGTGTTCAGCTTGTGAAGCTTTTTCACTTTTTAATCATTTCACTAGATTTCCAGTTTCCATATTCTGGAAAGCCATTTTCATATTGATGAACAGAAGCTATGGCGAATAGCTGGAGATTGTATATTAACTATATATAGTATTTTGCAGAAACTGGCGCGGGTACAAATTGGCTTTTAGAATGAAGTGGATTATGGTAGGGATTTATTATATTCCACTCCATATAGTTACAGTCATTAAAGGTAATGTATGAACATGGGCATTTGATAAGAAAGGGGAAGCAGAGAGACTGTGTTGTTGGACGAGCACTTTGCAAACCTCAAGCAGACACTTACTGAAATGAAATAGCAGAGGCAGAACCTGACCACAAGCCACTTTAAGACAACCTTTACACTTTGACGCATCAAGAACTGCACTTGCTTTTGCATATTTTAACATCCTTATGGTGTGCATGTTAAAGTGTGTCGTGAAAGTGTAAAAGCACAGGTTTTTGTGATTCAGAATTTTTTGCGACTAGTGTGACACTCGAGGCGTGAAACATTCCTATCTCCAACATTCTGGCTAAAGGGCAACAGGTTTCCTTCAAGGATTTGACATTATTTTTTGGCTTAGTCCAATTTCTTTCGGTTTTGGTCTCATCTGGCCACAGGACCTTTTTCCACTTAGCCCTGAAAAGCCAGCATTGTGGAGGGCATCACTGTTAGCCGCGATAACCAGTCTTTAACATAAAGCCCTGTTAATCCATGTCTGGATCTACCATACATCTTCCTATGTTATTTTCTACATTGCAGTATATAAGGCTGGTAGAATTGCTGCTGAGGTTTTAGGAGAGAGTGTTCCACTTTGTACAGATTTAACAATCTATAGCCCAAGGAACCAAATTGTGGTTTGTGAATATGGGCTATGCAAAAAATGAATTTGAGTTTATTTTATATATATATATATATATTTTAAGTTTATTTATAAGTATAATTAATTGTTGCTGTGATGTTTACAGGCAGTATTTTTCCTGATGTGAGTGGTCTATTAATGTGTAACCTTAATCAGGTGCTTGAGTGCTTTAACAGAACCCTGCTTTAATTGCTTTCAGCAGAGACTGTGTATAAAGAGTGGGCACTGTCAGGAAAATTAATGAAATATACTGTCATTGAACATCTCGGATATAACTAATCCTAGCCCTTTATTAAAAACACAATATGGACCATGTCCTCATGTTTTAATGGAATGAACTCCACAAATTATTGGTAATGTTCCTTGGTGATGACATGATTGTAGCAAATCATCTTTCTTGATTTGTTGAGTTGTGAACAGTGGTTATCCGAGTTACTGTAGCCTGTCAGCTCCAACCACTCTGGCCATTCTTCTCTGACCTCTCTCATCAACACAACATTTCCACCCACAGAACTGCCACACATGGGATGTTTTTGTTTTTCACAACATGCTGGGTAAAAACTCCAGGGATTGCTCTGTGTGAAAACCCCAGGAGAGCAGCGTGTTCAGAAATAACCAGACCAGCTTGTCACCAACAAACACCAGCATTTGTGTCACAATCAAAATCACTGAGACCACATTCGTTTCCCCATCTGATGTTTGATTTGAACAATGAAGCTCCTGACCAGTAGGTGCAAAATATTATGCCTTAAACTGCTGCCACATACTGGGCTGATTAGATCATTGATCATTAGACGCTACTGCAAATGTGCAGTAGAGTCTAATGTAAACTTCTTCACAGTTGAGTGCATCTCCTTTAGGCACTGTAAATATAATAAGCACACAAAGAGACACGTTACAGTCTTATTCCCACTGTGCCAGTCGAGAGTCCACCCTACATTTAAACACAGCCAAACACTAAGCTCTGCTGCTCCCTGCTCTGTCCTCAGCTCCTCCTGGCAATGACAGTCATAACTCTCAGGGAGCACATGACAGCCACTAGAATCGGTGTAGCTAATGGGGTTTTGTTGACACAAGCTATTTTTATAGTATCTAAGGCAAAACAAACTTTGTATCTCACGCCATCATCTGTCCTCTCTCTCTCTGACTCTCCTTTTCGCTCACACACAGAAAGTCAAAAGGAGGTTGATAATACTAGAGACCGAATGCTCAAATTGTCTTCTTTAGTACAGATCGCAAAAGACGTCCGACCCCTCAGGAGGAAGTAATCATTGTGGCCATATGGGAGAACAAGTCAATCAAAATGGATGAAAGCTGTGAAAAATTGGTGAACGGAATTGTATGTAATGGGATGACTACATTTTATTTCCTTTTCAAAGTGCTTTTATCTCAACATCCTCTATTTTCCTTTCAAACTTAGGTCATAAACACTCGATCTTCATTAAAACTACGTAAAGGTTGGTTTTGTGGCTGTGAAGTTATTGAATATGGGGCCTCCAGCACAGACAATGAAAACTTTGCCGACCTGTAACATTGCTAATGCTAAAACTGCTCAAAGTAACACACGCATCTCCCGCGTTTACAGTACCTGCAACAGCTCTATTAAAATCTGTCACAGCTGTGGGGTCCCGGGCACAGCTGGATTCAAACCTCCACAGGGACCTGGATGTTTAATATTAAAATGGCGCTTATTTACTGTGTAACAACAGCTCCCACAATGCAATGTGTTGTGTCAGTGGGTTATTTATATAGGTCCATAGTATAGGTACAGTATTTGCAAGTGGTTCTGGTGGAAAGTGACTTGTTCTGACAGCCTCTTAATATGGCAACACTCAGACAGACACACAGCAGGGAACGGACAGACCACATAACAACAAGACCACGCTGCCAGCCAGAACTCCATCTCCATTTTATCCTTCTTCCTCTTTCACAAAAGTGGACTTAGTAGTGGTTGTGTGCAAACCTAGCAAAGTGTCATGCATTGTTATGCACTGCAGTGTCATGCATTGTCTATAACATTTGTTTTCCCTTTTTTTTAAAGAAAAAAAAAACAAACTCATTAATCCCAAAACTATATATCCATACAGGGAATGTCTCATCTTGCCTTTCAAGCCTAATCCAGTTGTTATGTTTGACCTGTCAACACCATTCCCTGTCTCTGCAGAGACACTGAATGACACATAGTGTGGAAAAACATCCATAAATAAAACATGGCTGTCATGACAATAAACTTTCGTAAAACACACCCCAACATTTTATACAGTGACTTTCACATTTATGACTCCGATTCATCACATCAGCTCTCTCAGTTTAGTGGTATCCTTTCATTAAGATTTTATACTGCTTTTATATTGCCTTATTTTGTCCTGGGTGGTGCTTATCAAACCTGCAGGCTTTTGTATTGGAGTCCCCATCTCTAAAGCAGTATTAATATCTGGACTTGACTCTGTGTTGCTGTCCTACGTTTGGTCCTTGAGCCTACATGCATCGGGCCATGCGTGGAGCACCCCATGTCTATACCTTATCTATTGCTGCGTGTGGAAGCTGAAGAACAATGGAGCAGGCAAACTTCAAGTAGAGCTCATTGTAATTGATTAATAGTTTTCATTAACACAAAGTCATTACGGGTCTAATTAACATGCTCTTAAACAGCAGGACTGTCATACCTGCCTTTGTGTATCTCCTGCAGCTCATTTCATGTTAATTGCTGTGACTGGCTTAAATATAAATTATGCTTTGTGTCCTTTTCCTAGATGTATAGGTCTATAGTTTTCTTCTTCATTCCCCTCCAGGGAAACATTGTGATGTTCACTGAGCTCTATCACTCTATCTATCATGGGAGCTGAAAGGTAAGGGTTGAGATTGCTTCTACAGGCTACATATTTTATATCCTCTGTCCTCTGACATAGATAGATACTTTTACTTAATTCCGATCAAACCATTTTTTAAATAATTGAACTTATCTATGTATTTTTGATGTTTTTGACTTGAGATTAAAAGGTAATAAAAATTTCCCCTACACAAAATGTGTTTCTGTTTTTAGATTCTCACTATTAATGGAGGATGGGGCCCACAATCAATGACTCTGTCACTCCAACATTGAAGCAGGAAGTGTGCCACTGAACCTCTTGAAGGATACAGCACGGCACATAAACGTCTAGTGGTCATTAGACTTGCAAACAACGTGCTTGTTTATCATAATAGCCAAGGATGGCCCGGTCAGACAAGCTTGTTTATTTCTCCTTGTCTTCTGCTGAGTGTCCTCACTTGATAAATATCCCATTAACTCTTCTGTTCCACTTAGAAGCCTGGTCATACACATACTGACACACACACACACGCACACACACACACACACACACACACACACACACACACACACACACACACACACACACACACACACACACACACACACACACACTTTATTGTGCTCATGTTCATCTAATACATTTTGAATGTCCTCTGGTATTCTTCCACACGCCAACAGCACCTATTTCCTAGCTAAGGTAGCTAAGGTTAAGAGAATTTTTTTTTTTTAACTGAATATTCCACCCAGTGTCTCAGTGGTCATTTATCTTTCATGCTACCAACATTGTAGGACTATAAGTGGAGAAACTGATTTAGTCTCTCTGTCATGAGAACACATCACATTAAGCAGCAGGCAAACTCACCTCATTTACTGTGTCTTTCTTGGCTTCGGTTTGTTTGTAGAAGAGAGGGAGATTCCTGGAAAGGAAAAAAAAAACAGGAGGATTAGAAACCTGAATTGATTCCCACAGGGAATTGAGACTTTCAGCAAATAATAACGCCGGAATGAGCAACATGGCTAAATATACTTGAATGAATAAATAAACCAAGGTAACGAGACAAAATTAAATAAAGAAATAAACTTGGGTTTAAAAACACTAGTTGTTTTTTTACTTGAGGGAAAAAAAAACCCCTAAAGGTTTATTGTGCAAAAATGAAACCGCAACCCTCAGCCAATATTTGCCGAAGAGCCAGTGGATCAGTTGAGAAGTGGGCTTGGCTATGTCGTTTCCAAGAATCAGTAATGTGTAACGTGCCATGGCAGTGTTTGTGTCATGCCCTGCATAGATGTGCAGAGCTCACACAGACACACTGTGAGAGCGCAAGTGAAAACCGAAATGGAAGTAGAAATGCACAGGACATCCTACACGATATGTTCACGTCTGCACTGCAGATGCGACTAGTGAGGGAACACGCATATGTTATTATTAGTGTTGCAGTTGTGCACATGCGAGGATGAATTTGACAGCGGGATATGTTTCAGTATCGCTTCCTTCCTTTGCTCATCAGCCCACTGGGGCATGAGTCCCCTTGTGTGGCAATTTGCCCTGACAGATGTGGTCCGAATGCTTAATACTAGCATTGATCTTCTGTAATCTGACTGCATTTCCATCGGGTTGTCATTTAGAGGGCCATCCCATCAGTAATGTGTCTTTTTGGGCGGAAATGCAGCAGATCATTATACTTCTCAGTGGGGGAGCCAGTTCTCACAGACTCTCTGGTCCCGGCTATCGCGGCGTACTGCCACATTTTATACTAATTAAAAAACATTTTAATGGCTTTTTCTTCTCATAACCAAGCAAAAGCTCCGTTGTTTTTCTGTGCACCTATAAGGCCAGTTGGAATACATGGTCCTGTCAGTAGGTTTTGAGCCCACATTGACTCAACAGGTGTATAGTAAAAAGGCAAGTTTTTAACCTCAGTATCTCCTTTCAAAGCAAAGAGTGTGCTGCATAAATCCACATAATAAGAGATCTGAAGTAAATCCATAAACACAACACAAACACACTATATGGACCACAATAGTACATCAAAGATGTTTTTAAAGCCAATGTCAGTGCCAAAAAGCTAAGTGATATTGATTACATGTTGGCTGGCTGGCCTTTGCCCCCGCACTCATTTGCAAGTAAGTTTTTCTTCTGCCCCTGAGAAATCTCCCTGGTCCTGTCTTTATCAGCTGTCTGTGCAAGTGACAAACATGCATGCTAAAATACAATCTGACACACTCTATCGTTAACTGCCTTAATTGAAAATGCACACAACCACACGCAAACTAGTGCACAACAAGCACACTTACAGTAAGTTACTCCTCACCACACTGAGCGCACACACACAGACACACACACACCATGTCTCTAATTCAGTACAGTCTTGGGAGTATAAGATAAATTGGAACCATTCTTCAACTTGCACAGGCAAGGTGTCTGAGAGAGTCAATAGTCTGCTAATTACATGGTGTGAGAAGTCTGGGTCTGGCACTGTGGGTCTGGCTACAAATCATTACTGGAGCCCCAAATGTGCCACAGATATATTGGCATGTGGACCTGACACAGGGATTAGTTCTGAGTGCCTGCGAACACTGGGGAGGTGTACGTTACAAAACCACTTCTCTCTGTGTTTGTGAAGCGGGAACGTGTAATTGTGCTGTGAGACTGTCCTCGTGCACCAGAGGATGATTACACCCCTTAAATCCAGTCATACTGCGATAAATTGGGAGTAGAGTCCTGAATTGTAAGCACTCTCCATCACTCCTTCACTGATCTTTGATAACAAGGTCATGACTTTCCAGAAGCGTTAAAAAATGCTGCTTCATAGATCATTATACTAATGACTGGTTGGATTTAGGCATGAAAACAAGACAGGGGTGGTCTCCTATGTCAACATTTTGTTGTCCAATCCATCCACTGCAGCCAGGGTTTGTAACATCGAGTCTGTCTCCCGACAAAAGAGGCGGTTAATTCCAACACCCACTTGAAGGCGTTTTCAGTTAAACGCTGATGCACTGGTCGGGAAAAATAAGGTTGTGCAATAAATGGTTTAATTGCACCACAACAAAAGCCACTAACATTTCCGAACACGCAAAAACACAAACATAAGTAAGCCATTTAATGGGTAGAAAAATATATCTATGCATTAATTGTGTATTTATATATCATTTGTGAGGATTGACAAGTGAGATTATTCAAGGTCATTTGGGGGGATTTATTCTTTGTCTTACAATCACTTAAACTGGTTTAACTGGTATATTTTGTCCTGTGTTATTGATAGTTGACAGACATTACACTTCACGAGCTTTTGGAGGGATTGGTGATCATATTTGTTCAAGTCATCAATCAGCCACCATACAATCAATCACATGTCAACTACACCTTAGCGGCTTTCACCTTATTGGATCATCTGTCACATATAATTGCATGCTGTGTTCGTGAATTATAGTCCATGAGTTATCTGCTAAACATCCTCCGAGATGTGACAGCAGAGACAGACCTCTCCATAGTGTTCTTGCAAATAGACACAGTGAAAGAGCACGGATGCTTCTGAATGTTAAAAGGATGACGTTATTTTTATCTATACACTACAAATCTATACTCTATCTATTCTATACATACACTACAAGTATTACTATAGCAAAACCTACAATGAACCTGTCCCTGATGCTGAAAAGTAAAATCATTTCTGTCGAAAGAAAAACCAAACAAACAAAATGCATGAGTGGGATTGAAGGATGAAATGGAGGAGTAGGTTGAGTTAGGTGTGGGTTAAATTCCTGCACGCGGTCCCAGAGAGGAGAGGAGGAGGATGAGAGTGGGAGGACTAATTGTCTTTGTAGAGGTTCATAAAGTGTAGGGTCATTAGTGTTAATCATGCTGTGTTGTCACCTGGGTAGCTGTCATTACCAGGCTTCTATTGGCGCTGCTGCCATCAGCCTCCTCGCATTGTAAATGCCTGTCTCTTTGTTCCACCTGTGGACATGTCCCCGTTCCCACCTGTGTCAGTCTGGCTCCCTTTGTTGTTTTTGGACTATTAAGTGTACACGCTTTCATAGCCTTATTTGCCATTGACAATTTGTCTGTTCTGTCTCTCTTGCTGTGTAATTATGTTTCAGCCTGTGTGTCGACGAAATGCAGGGCATGTGTCATAGACAGTTACAGGTCCACTACGCATAGTATATGTCCGTGGTTGACCATTCTCAATCTAATCGAGCATAGCATTATTTATAACTAGCGGGAGTGACACATATACAGTACATTCAGTTTAGTATCCATTAAGTGTGACATGTATTCAAATGTATCTCTGACCACTCATACAGTTGATGTCTGCACTCTTCAGCTGAATATCCATGACAACTGTGCTCTCTAGCTGTGTGATAAAGAACCAGTGAGGTATTCCTTTGTCACACCAACAATTCATTCTGACATTATTTTACACCCAGCTCCAACTTAAACAAACAGGTAGGTAATATGTCCTCACCTTCAAATCACATGACCACATCAACAGCAAGCGCACCAGACCTTTGACACCATAGTAACAAAAGAAAATGAAATAAAATAAAAGACTGAGCCTTGAGTTAAAATGGGTATTTTCATCTCATTAGAGGACCTTTGTTGTCATGGTTACAATAATAAATATACAGTGAAACCTCGACTTACAAACTTAATTCGTTCCGTGATCGGATTCGTAGGTTGAAACGTTCGTAAATCGAAGCGATCCCTATTCCCTACTCCCTCCATAGGGAAATGACTATATGGGACTATATGGGGGTTAGGGAGCGATTTCAGACACAGCCTCAGTCACCTGACACGGTCTGAGAGACTCGCACGGGTCACACGTAATGGCGGCGGCCGGGGAAATGATTTTAATTTTTCCGTGCTCGGGTTCGGAAGTCGAATTTGGTTCGTAAGAGGAAGCAAAAAAATCTTGAATCTCCGGTTCGTATCTCGAAAAGATCGCAAGTATAGACGTTCGTAAGTCGAGGTTTCACTGTATAGTTAATGTTGTGGAAGGGTGAGGAATAGGGCAGTGATATCAGTTTCACACAGGAAATGAACAACGGTCCCCTGCGTCAAAGTTCATTGCTTTTTTATCTACTCACACTAATCTCCTTCCAATTAGCACTTTGTCTCTCTATTTATTATATCACCTGACTTCCTCCCCCGCATCCCATAAGAATAGTTATGGGTATTGTATGAGTCAAACTGTGGGTCATAAACTTGCACAGACTGTTTTTTGTTTTTGGAGGAGCAGGATTTCATATTGGGTAATTCCTGTAATAATTCCTGCAATAATATCTTGTGTAAAATGTGCTCTATAGCGATGAAATAAGCCTCACTCGGTAGAGCTAAAAATACAATAATAAGGTGCTAATTCAAGGTTACAGAGGATACAGAGGTAAAAGGCGTGTGTTCCCTGCATGTCTAAACACCCGAAAGAGAGACAGTATGATGGATAACCTTCCACTCTCTTTGCCCACAAATGTCTCCTCTGCTCCAGCACCCTGACAGTTTCCTTTGTTCCTCCCCAACAGAGAGTGGGGCGTAAACTGGAGACAATAGGTATCATGGGATTATAAACGGCATCAGAGGACTTTTCACAGGTCACAAAGCACACAACAGATACACAGGGCAAGTATCAGACGAGAGATTCAACATGGGGTTTCTGCTTATTGCGACTATATACAGACTGTCTATCTTGTCTGGTTGGAGTAAGCAAACTAGGGATCGGGAGCCCTGCTTAGAGGGTCAGAAAAGGGGTCTGGGTCAATGTTCTGAGGCCCAGAACTGAGAACCCAATTATCTCAGCATTTCAGTCTGGCTTAATTAGGCTTGTCGGATGTGCAATGGATTCATTATGTTTCTAATTAAGTCCCTATCAGCCCCATAGAAATAATGGCTTTATTGTACATCAGCTATCCTTTGGCAATCTTCCTGACTGGGTGGTCGCATGGAGGTTGTTGTATTCTTCAAGAGAGGCTGGTGAGCAAAGCCATTAATTGTGTGGCCTACTCTTGATTTAATGTGGTGCTGATGTTCTCTCTCTTTCTTGGAGATATAAATCTGCCCATCACCTCTCATCTATTTGACTTCTAATCTAAAAGACTGTAATTATTTTGAGGATTTCTCGTTTGTACGCAAGCCAATGACCTTTTAGAAATATCTCACATAATAAAGGGATTTCATGATTTACATTTTAGCAATAGTGAATTGTGATTGTCGATTAGAAAGCCATTCCTTTTATGCAAGGCAATGTACTTAAACACTGCACATTGCAAACCATATAAAATGCACATTTCAAAACGTATTATACATTATTTGATGATTTGCCCACAATGATTTTGTGACTTAGTAGTAGCCATGTGAAAACCTGGAATTGCCTGCAACTGACATTTTTTGTTTTATTTCCCAACAGCAAATGAGCTATTTCTAAGAGAATAGCAACTTAAAATGTAATAGTTAATGTACAAAAATACAAAAAAATAATTACTGGGTTTGTTCAAGACAAATGGGGGGTGGGGGTGGGGTGGGGGCTGTGTAGTGTAGCTGTGTAGCTAGTGGGACTTTTGGCCTTTATCTACTTCATGAATCTTGTGCTATACTCCAGAGAAAACAAAGGGAGAGTGTTTTGCTTTTGTTTATGGCTACAGCCACAAGCAAAACAAGTTGTGGATGAGTAGCTGCTAACTGATGCTGATTTAAACATCTCAGAGGATGAGGCTTATTCTCCAGAGAGAACAGTGGGCTCATGTGAAAAAGATGTGGAGAGCAAACAGAGGCAAGCGGCATGTCCAGCAACGACTGATGCAAAAAAGAAAACAACCACCATGCTGCAGAAACACATTCTACAGTATAAAATACGGTTTCTCTTTTTTTCTTAGTAATTTTGTTCATAACAACAGCTGAAATCTGTCCACATGCATTTCAACATGGTTTTCAGTCCACTGGGTTTAGTTGAACATCAGTGACAGTGTGTTGAAACATCAGCGTCTGTATTGCCGCACCAAACTGCGGACTAGATTTTTCGTGCTGACCTAACTGAGCTGCCAATGCAGATGCAAAGGCATTGTGGTCATCGATCTATGTTCTGTTTTTGTTCTGTTTTAGCTCATGTCTCTGGTAATTCCATGCCTCTGTTGCATTGAGATTTTGATTGCCGTGTTTTACAGCTGGCCCTTACGAACCCTGTGTTTCTGATGTTAGTGGGAAGCAATGTTTTTCTCTGGTAATGAAACTTGTATTTTTCATGCGGCGTTATGAGCACCCCTTGCTTTGTAGAATTGTGTTACCAGTCAGAAGCAAACCATTGTTTTTCTTCTGACACATGTAGGAGTACAAGCATTGGCACACGCAAAATACATATGACAAAATTATTGATGCTAAAGGCCATATTTTACAAATCAAGACCGTGGTTTAGGCGGTGCAATCGCTCTCTACTGCCTGACCATACAAATGCTCCAACAATGTACCTGACCACACTTCATTCTAAGGGTTGAATAGGAATGACAGTTGCTTATTGTAACCAACTGAAGAGTCCTCTCCTCTCCTTATCAAGAGTCTGACTGGTTTCACACTGCATTGTGCTTAAGTATATGGAAAAAAAAAACAAATCTGGTAACAGACAAAGAAAAATGAATTGCAGCCAGCTTAGATGTTATATGTATGTAGTTTGTATTTTGCAGTCTGTGTTTACTTATTTCCAGTCCACCCAAAGTAAAACCCATTGTCCATGAGTGTTGTGTTCTGTTATGTAGAGCACCTAGGAGCCATCTAACGTCCAACATCCATCCATCCATTCATCCATCCATTTTCTACCGCTTATCCTTCTCAGGGTCAAGGGGGGAACTGGAGCCAGTCCCAGCTGACTTTGGACGAGAGGCAGGGTACAGCCTATCACAGGGCCAACATATAGAATATATGTATATATATATAGACAAACACCCATTCACACTCACATGCACAGCTATGGTCAATTTTGAGTGGCCAATCAACCTAACCCCATATTGCATGTTTTTGGGCGGTGGGAGGAAGCACCCAACGTATCAGAGAAAAAACTAATGTCATTATGGCTCTTAGTGACCAGTGTTCCAAACAAGTTTCTAATGATAGGATGTTGTTGTTAGATCAATAGTACGTAGAAAAGCTATTGTTTTAATGACCAATGGACTTTCTGATAAAATATATTATTCAGTTAGCGGATTATTGATCTACTGCAAATTTTAAAAAGGGCTTCCTTTACATCATCGGTTTCCTGTCCATGACAATTTGAGCTTCATCAATCATAAATGGCCATCACGGTTGGCTTGCAGAGGGATTATGCATGTTTAAATGTGAACATTCATCCAGTCTTATTTGTGGATAACTAAAAACCTGAGTAACATTGGATCAGCCCATTGTAAAATATGTCAAACATGGCCTGTCATGATGACTGACAGCGCCTGTCACACTTGAGAGCAATAGATCACTCCAAAGTCCTACTTTGCATTCAGCAAGAAGAGTCATTGTGACTTTAATTGTAAATCCTTCTTGCAAGGCACACCGTATGCGTGAATGTGCAATGTGTGTGTGTGTGCGTGTGCGTGTGTGTGTGTGCATGTATGTGAGTGAGTGTGTGTGCAGCTGGTGGGTTTTATTTTATCGTCCAGTGGAGCAGAAATATGGCAGCCACTTGGAGAGCAGTGCAGCTGGAAGACATTTAGAGGAGCTGCTCAAGCACCTATTGAGGATAAAAGGTACTGGGAAGCAGGTGATTGCCTGTATAGCCCTAAACTATACTCTGTTTGTCCAAATGCAAATCCTTTTTTCTCTTCAGTCAGAGTACTTAATTTAATAGATGGACAAAAATAAGCAATTTCTGAGTTGCGTGGTATATACGGTACTTAAGGGGATATTATTATGCACACAAGCCAAAATCAGTTAGCCAAATGCTAATCATGTTTTTTTCTATTTTACCTGTGGTTACCTAGCATGTGGCTCTGACTGCCAAATAGTCCAGAGACAGCAGCAGTGTTATTTTTCATCAGTTTGACAAAGGGCTTGACATCTGCTCTTTGAGACATTGTTTGGAGCTGTCAGTCTCAACATACACTTTATTCCGACAGGAATAGCGAACACTATCAGGGTGATTGAGCGCGTTGTCACAGAGCAGTGGCCGGCAACTTGCCAAAACTGACCCGCCAGCAATAATATCTGGCCCGGCTCACCAGATAATTATGATCATTTGATTTTTTTTTTCCTTTCCCTGAAACTTTCAATTGAAACACTTTCTCTACAGCAGTTCTACATACAAAATGTAGCTGCTCGAACTTTTCACTAAAATATAACTTAAAACATAATGACACTGTCATTATAATGAATGGATGTAAGGTGGCAAAATAAAGCTGGTATTGAGGCGTCGTTACAACTGCTTTAGCCCCACAGTAAGAAGCATAATTTATGGATTTAACATTGCAAAAATAAAAATAAAAAATTCTACTACACTTCTATCACAGCATGCAAATTGAGACGTACAATTTCTTTAGCAGCCAGGGTTATGTTTCATCAGAAAGGCATAGAAAGAATTTCTTTTCAGCATGTCAATGACCCACACTGGCAATCTGCTGTAACCTTTCACTTGTGCCAAGGAAATCTCACTTCTGAATGCAAAGAATGCATCTCTCATTTTTCCCTGGGCAGAAACCTGCCAGAAAGCATTTGACATGTAAAGAAAAGAATCACATCTTCCAAGCAATCGCCACAGTCCTTCGCCATCTCATACAAACATTAAATAAATCACATATACAAAATAATATTGCCATCTGCAATTTACCTTGCCATGTTTACACAAGAGCAGCAATCTTAAACTTCAACATTGCCATGCTTGTCTGAATTGGTTGTTTGGTGAGTGGCAAACCAGAAATAATGTATTGAAACTAATCAACCACAAAGTTCAAACAGCCTTTGTTTTGTGGAAAGATTCATTCATCAAATAGCCAAACCTGTGATATCTGTGGGGATCAGAGACTGTACGCCTAAGCTATGTCCTGAAACAAATGCTGTTGTACTCTTGGGCATTCCGACAGTGACCAGACTAAACTAAGATTCATTAAGGAAACACAGCTGCCTTTCACTCAAAATATGGAAAACAATGCATGTGCCATTTCATTTTACGCCTCATTTAGCAAGCTAAGCAGATAACCCATTATTGCCTGGTGGCAGAAGACTCGCGGGCCTGTGTATACAAAGCTGTTGGATGGTGACAGAATTAGCACGGCTAAGTGTTTCACACTCCAAAGGTCAGGAGCTCATGGTGATTGAATATTAGCTTGTGTGGCACAAATAGAATCAATTACCTTCGTGCCTCATGAAGTGAGATGAGAATACAGAGAGGGAAGGGAGCGAAAAGCAAATCTGACGGTCACTGTTGAAACTTAGTGGAACGACGGCTTTAATTCACAGCTACACTCATTCACGGTCACAGTTGCATGCTGGTCATTTTATCGCACCACTGCAGAGCCACATCCACACTGATGCTCACACTGCGTTCCTACTTGACCCATATCCGCTGATTCATTAAACATAAACACAAACCTTTTCTGAAAGTCTTAACAAGAACTTGCAAAGGTTGCATTGTGCGGTAGTACACGTTGACCTTTCGTTATTAGTAAGGCTCTCCCATGTGTACATCCACTGCAAGTACTATCCAGCTCTTGGTCTGTGCAGAGCACTAGTCCATAGCGGTAAAGGCCAACATACCCCTCAGATCACAGTATTTTGTGATTTGCCAAATTTGTTTTCACTCCAAACTTTCTCCTTGCGATGATCATCACTTTCTGCTTAGTTAGTGTACATGGTGTCTCTGGGAAATCCTAATCATGAAATGTAATGTACAACACATTCATCCAGATTTGCAGTGGTGTTACATCATTCCGAGTAAATTCGAGTTCAATGTTGCTAGGGCCCAAACCCAGTCTTGCAATACAACTTCAATATAAGGCTTGTGCCAGACCCGAACCTTGTGCTTCTTCCTGCATATTGCACCATATGGGAAAAGGGTGATCTACACTTTTCAGGATGAAGGTACCCTTTCCTCTCTAAGACAGTGTATGTGAATGACTCATTGCTAAGCTCTTGCTACCTGAAGCCATATCACTCGCGATGAACTCTCCACTGCACCCATTAGTGCAGTCGGCTCTTGGTTGTCTTATACTTAAAGGCTGTAAAACAAACAGTTTATGATGGTTTGTGAGACAGACTTGTAGTGGTGTGATAGACTTCTCTGTCTCTTTCTTTTTTCGTTTTCAAATATCTTGCCTATGGCATCTCCCCTCCTTTCTCCAGGTACATCTCCTAGCTAGTAATAAGCCAAAGCCACCACCCCTAAGCAGCATGTCAGATTTGACCCAGTTTAACCCCCACCAGGTGTTGTGTTGGAAAAACCTTCCAAATCTGCGTAGTTATCAACTCCTATACTGCTGAGTACCACATGCTGGGTTAATCTAACGCAGCAACATGGGTTGCTCATTTAACACAGCAAGATGTGCTCCAAATAAAGGTTCATATATTAACCTGATTGTTAGGTTTATACTACATGATAAATAGGTAATTATTATTTTTATATTTTGCCATTTGTTTTTTTGTAGAGTCTGTAAAAACGTTCTTTCAAAGGACTAAATAATCACTTTTCTAGTATTTTTGCAGACACTCAAAGCTGTTTATAGTGCAGGTCACATTCACCCATTCACACACACAGCTAAATCTACATGCAGCACGTTTTCTATCAGACATCATTACTACACAATAAACAGTTCAATCATCTAGATGCATAAAAACCCGAAGTACATAATGCAAATCATACATGCAATCAACAGGACAGCTTTATATCCAGCAGCTTGGTCAAACATACAATATCCAACTCAGGGCAGAATAAGGGCACAGCTTCATTTGAGTTAATAAATTACCGTACCCAGTATATTTCTGTGTGTACAATCACCCAAAAATAAATCAATTAAATCAACCGTAAATTTGAGATTGAATTACTTTTAGTTTTTATATTGAACATTATTAATTTACTTAAAGTGATCAAAACCTATGGTTATAAATACAGCTTGTGGTACTGTGTTTGTAACCGCAGCTGCATAACAATATTACATGCCGGGAATAAAAACCAACTACTACATGGAGATGTGGGTATTTATTATAAGTGACATTTTCATTCAGCTGCAACAGTTGGGTTTTCCACACTTCAGTGGAGAACAAAATTATTTTCATATTCATATAGTGAAACCAGAACACAAATTACAAATTGGCCAGAGCAAAGTAAACAAACTGTAAAGTGACATGGCACTCAGTAATACTGTTTCCATGCGCTGTCAAATTCCAGGTGCCAGTGAAGCTCTGCCACCCGACTAGAGCTGGTTGCTAATATTACATAATGTACAGAGCCAGGAGAATAACAATGACAGACATTAATGATTTGTAGATTTTAATGCTAGATAGATAGATAGATAGATAGATAGATAGATAGATAGATAGATAGATAGATAGATAGATAGATAGATAGATAGATAGATAGATGGATGGATGGATGGATGGATGGATGGATGGATGGATGGATGGATGGTAGGTAGGCAGTGCTCATTCACTCATTACTGATATGCTGTCTATATTTGCTTTTTGTCTGTCTACATCACTGTGTCAATTTTAACATCATGGTTCTGTAACATATGACTCTGCATAGCAGCAGTTACCACTATTTCCACTGAGCCAGACTTGCTGTTGCAATGTCTGTCTGCAGGGCTATGTTCAAATATGGATGCATCCCAGTGAGTGTTGCATCATCATGTTGAGCTGCGGCACTAACAGAGATCCTGAACTTGGCAGATGTAGACCCGCCATCCTTTTTATACTTATATTTGATCTTATCAAAAGTACATACAATTTCTACATTTTACATATGGATGGATGGATGGATGGATGGATGGATGGATGGATGGATGGATGGATGGATGGATGGATGGATGGATGGATGGATGGATGGATGGATGGATGGTAGGTAGGCAGTGCTCATCCACTCATTACTGATATGCTGTCTATATTTGCTTTTTGTCTGTCTACATCACTGTGTCAATTTTAACATCATGGTTCTGTAACATATGACTCTGCATAGCAGCAGTTACCACTATTTCCACTGAGCCAGACTTGCTGTTGCAATGTCTGTCTGCAGGGCTATGTTCAAATATGGATGCATCCCAGTGAGTGTTGCATCATCATGTTGAGCTGCGGCACTAACAGAGATCCTGAACTTGGCAGATGTAGACCCGCCATCCTTTTTATACTTATATTTGATCTTATCAAAAGTACATACAATTTCTACATTTTACATTCTACATTGCTACATACAATTTTCTTTGTGTTTGTATTATTCATACTTTGACTCGGTACCTTATATGGCAGCAAATACTTGAATTTGATGTTTACAACCCATATTCATTAGTACATTAACTGGGAAATAAATAAATCAGATGCTTTAAATTAATCAAATTTTATATTTAGATATGCTGTTCTATTTTGATGGGTAGACCTTTGAATGTATATAAAACATACTTATTTTTCAAGTGCTATTCATTGCCTCCTGTGCTCTCTCCTTTCTCTGATGCAATAGCACTGTCTTTAACTTCAAGGGAAGGAGAAGTGGCAATTGTAGATAGTCTGACAGATCTGATTTGTCAAGCCATTACCCAGGGTATGTGCAATAGTGGCTTTTTACCAAGCAGTGCTACTAAATTAAATAAATACGCATTAGCCTCTGTCTGCATCAGTCCACAACTTTTCTCTCATCATTCACTGCATTCTTAAAGCGTGTGGAAATTACTCTCAGTCAAAAAGACACAAAGGAAAACTCCACTCCAAAACCAGAAAAAGGTGTCTGTGGTGGAGAGTCACCACCAAAAGATGCAACACACAAGCTGTGATAAAAGCATTAGTGTTTTCAGTATTGTGTAAAAAATGTGCAACTTACTGAGTTTCTGCACATGGACTATTCAAACTTTGAGCTCCACGTTCAGTCAAATTAAAAAATGGCACAAATATAGCTGGTGTCTGGGGCCTTTATGTTGCTGTGTGTGCATGTGGGTGAGACATGGCAATAATCTTGTCACCTGGGACACTGATGTACTACTGCAGGCCGAACATGTTGTGATTCTATTAGAGTTACAAACGTAACTTAATTTACATGTGATGTGTTATATTTACAATACGAATATTTTGTGCAAGTAAATTTCTCTTTCGGTTGTATGTCTGTTCATGTGTACCTCATGCCCAAGCGAGTTTATGTTTAGATTTTTACAGGGCATAATGAGAGCCTTCAGTATGTGGGGTTGTGTGGGTGGCAGGTTGGTGCTGTGCGATGTGCAGTCACAAGTCTGTGTTGACTTGATGTGTGTTTGAGGTCCAGCTGTGGAATTCAGACGAGTGGGCGTGTGTGTGGTCAGCTGTGGTTTAACATGGATTTCCCCTCTATGGTTTCGGCCAAACTGGGCTGCTGAAAAACCACAGTGACTACTCTTGGACACTGGCCACTGTAAAGGAAAAGAAGAAGAAAAAGGTCTCACAGTCCACGAGCAAGTCACTGTTTCCTTTACTTCCTGTGTAGGTGGCTTGCAAGGACAGCTGCAATCCTGCAAACCCAAATACACCAAAGTGCAACATTATTTCCGTGTAAGGAAATAATAGGTGGCAGGATTGCGATGATTGATGGCATTACCATCACACATGCAGTGACTCTCCCTGGCCAGCTGCCCTGGGGTCTGTAGAAGACTGAAGCCTAAATGTCACAGTGCTTTCGTCTCCACAGAGGTGAGACAGCAGGGCACCCTAAGTGGATGAGTACCCACTCTACACATAACATTAAATGCCTTTAGCGGACAGATTGTGAAATTATATCCATTAAAGCATTTAACATGAGATATTTTGAAAGTGACATTCTCCTTAAAAGCTTCTTACCTAAACATGATGGCACCAGGTGTCACTCAGCTTTTGCTTATGTTTCTCGTATTCCTCATATTTTTCTTAGTGTCTTTGTTGAAAAACGAAGACACTACAGTTTCAGGCTCTGTGCGTTTATTTGTAGCAACCAGAAAGTCACATTACCAGTACATAACAGAAGTTGCATTTTCCGCAGAATCACATATATATAATTTATTATCTTCCATGAAGCTCTGCTGACACAGAACTTGAGAAACTCTTCAGATGTGAAGACAGCCACATTTGCAACACAAGGTGTTTGCACACAGTATGCAAGAGTGGGGAAGATGTGTAATTTATTATGGCTCGTGCAGTAACTGAGAAAATGGTCTGAGTAGGGTTACATATGTGTTTATTGGTGTTATATTTGCAATAGATAATCTAACGTGATGAATGAGGCTGGACAACAAAAATAATCCTTTCACAGGTCGATGTAACTCACCAGATGTGGGCTGAGTGTGTGTTGGATAAAAGAAACCAGCTCTGTTGGCATGGACAGCACACAGTTTATTTCAGCCAGCTTTGGTGCAACGCAAACAAAATTAGTATAGTAGTCTAAAAATCCACGAGGGGTGCCATTATGGCTTGGTGCCATAAATATAAACCCTACAGTGATTTAAAAAGCAACCGTCACAGTTATTGAAGATATAACGTTACCATGTTTTTCCATTTCCAAACAATGTATTGTATCTTTACATACTGTATAAATGTGTATTATTGGTGGTTTGCACAGCCTCACTCTTCATACAACCACTGCCTTCATAACAGCAATCGATGATCTAAATTTTCAGCATGGCTCTGTGAAGTCTCTCCCCAAACATTCAAATGAATATGTATCATGTATAACTGCAATGTGTTTCTGAGGCAGGATGACAGGCTTGGCAAGGTCTTTCATCAGCAGACTGGAGAGACCAGTACAGTGCTGCAGGCCTAATTGGAATAATTTAACTACGTACTTTGAAGTGTAAAATAATACATGTGCTGGAGAAAAGGTTCCTAAAAGGTCAGTGCTGGAGGCGGTACACACTGCTGCTTTGAGATGTGGAGTGGCACATAGAGATGATATCATTATTTGGATTCCTCTTTGATTACTAGTGCAGGTTGTAGCAAAGTCCTATGCATTTTGACCACTGCTATTACAATATAATAATTTGTACTCTTTGTTGATAATGAAGTTGTTCTTAAAAAGAAACCACAACATGATTTAAACAACTGATCTCGGACGTCCTGCTGTCCTGTCCGCTGCCTTCATTATACATGATCAAATACAAAAGTAAAGCAGCTAACTGCTTTTATTTATTGTGGCTAACTTAGTGTGTCCTAAGACAAGCCATAAAGCAGTGAAAGCTAATTTGAACTATAAAATATTTTTCAAAGAAGTTGCTAATGGTTCAAACTTCTATTTTGTAAAAAAGTCACACATACGTTCAATCAATCTGCATCAATGGTGCAACAAGTTACCTGTGTTAATGTTGTGGCTGAGAGGTGTATAAAACATCTGTTCTATAATATGAAAATAAATTCATCTGACCTTTTACAAATATGAACCGAGACCCTGGATACAAAATAAGATTTGCAAATGCTCACTCAGAAGTGCAGATGTGTTCTGAGAAATGTAAATGTATACCCAGGGCGCCAGTTCATTTTGATCTTCGCTGTGCCTCGTAATACTGTAGTTCTGGTGTTGTTTTGGCAAGATGAGACCACTGGATTGATCCTCGCTGCGAAACATACATTAACGGGGCAGCATGAAGAGACCAAAGCAGCTTGCTCTTGCCTGGTGGTAACTAATTACAGTGCATGACCTAATTACAGTCACCTCCTAAAAAAAAACCCTGTATACACACAGTTCTCTACATCAGATATGTAATTGGCCAGACTTTGGCAATTTTGCATCTAAAGCTAACAAATCTCAACATTTTTTTTTTAATAGTTAGCCACATTTGAAAATAATATTTATTATACGTCACCATAATTTAGACTTTATCTCCTTACTTCAGTAGCATATATGCCTTTTAAACTAATTTTCATCAAAACAACAGACTATCCCCGGACTGCAAAACATCCTATGACTTATAAAGTAAAGTAATATTGAAATAAATGAATATCAATACGAAAGCGTTATAAACGCACATTCTCCACAAAGTGTTTGAAATGTTGGCTGTGTGACCATGGTTCAAAACTGGCAATGAAACAGATAAGGTTTGTCTGGGTCTCACCTACAAATAGCACACAGACATACAGTACTGTGAAGTTAGGACAGAACTAGACAAGATAACGCGCACACACACACACACACTCATGAAATCCCATCTCTTTCATACCCCAGCATTTAGACACGCTGTCTGACAGGCAGTTCAGTGGCTAGCAGATATTTTATCTGTCTGATATTCACAATGACTTTTAATGAAAAACCTTGTGCGATGCATAATGGCTGACAAATATCTTCTGAAATATCTTTTACCAAGATGACCTCGTCAAAAAATATTTACCACTGAGGGACTATCCTACATCCAATAGACAGTCATGGCTTTCAGACTCTGTCTGCAGTTCCCAAAGGAGTAGTGTAAGAAAACAAAAGTGATGGGCTCAACTGTCAAATTGATATCATGAGTCAGATTGAAAGTCTCCACCTCCAGTGGATTGCCTGGAATAACTTGTAGGGCTTTGAAAAAAGGAGAAAATACAGCACTGAAGAACAGTTTCAGCACCTTTATCCACCCCACCACAGCCTCTGTAACCAAGTTGTGATTCAGTATTCTTTTAGTATCTAACCCTCAACTTAAGTTATCATTGCTGTCAATCAGCTTCACTATGTCAATTTTTGTCCTTTCCTTCCCCTTCATTTTCATCAGCCAGGCTGTCAATCATGTATCTGTTCAATAATTCAGAGCTACAGTTTTTTTTCTCTCTTTTTTCCCCCCTCTATCTGATAGAGAGAAACTGCGTCCTGTTGGAGCTGCATGGACTGGGCCGTGAAATTGGAGTGCCAGGCAGGCATTAACCTGACAGGATATGTACATGTTAATATGCTCATTATCTCAAGCATGAAGGGGCGTGTAGTCTGTGGCACACCAGGGACACTCAAGAGGACACAAAGCAAAGGCACATACATGTGAAGCTGCACATTAACTATATGCACTAAAGCTCTCTCCATCTTTATATCACCACATACACACATACACATGACCCATTCTCCTCTTGTATGCCCACACTCATTTTCACCATTTCCTGTTAATTCCCATAACAGAAGGTTTGGAACAGCATTATTAATCATGTGCAGCCCCTGACAAAAAGCCAGCCAAACAACCTCAGGAAACAAACTGTAACTTGTTTACGGTGAAAATTAATTCTCTGTCAGGCTCAACTTGTTTAAGAATTAAAGAAATTAGCCTGGGGTTAAGGCATATCCACAGTGCGTGTTTGACCTTGTTCTGTGGCTGGATGCACTGGGCATTTTTAGCTTGCTGTTATAGGCCAAAGACAAAATGAATGTGCAGGGTCAACAGAGGACAGGAACTGTTTGGAGGTCACAGTGTGGGCTGTGGATGGGGAACAACAGACTAAGGCAAACAACAATCAAACATAATGGATATTTTATGTCTCAGCGTACATGTTTATGCTGATCATGCTTTTCAAAGCTCGAGCCTCGTGGGTTATTGTTATAGATTTGTGTTTTAAAGTAGCACTCTGTACATAAAGTTTCTGCCTGTGGCGATGCATTACTCAATAAATCTTTTTTTTTTCGGAGTAGTTTGGCTTTCCCACTTAACTTATCAGCTGCCCATTCACCCCTGTGATCTTGTACTTAATGATTAACTCCTGGCTGCTGTTGGGGCACGGGCTCGGCACGGTGAAGAATCATGGGAGTTTTCTGGTTAAAGAGCACTTGTTTCACCAGTGCTTTATTCCCATATCATGAAACACCACTCATTGTGTGTCGGGGTTATACAAGTACACAGTGAAGGTTTTCTGATTAGCATAATGACCATCTGCAGACTTTAAAAGCTATAATCAAGTTGTTCAATGAATCTATAAATGCTAATTAGACCCATCGAAGGCTTCATGTTTAGAAAGGAAAACCATATTTTAATGTGCCTTCCAGCTCAGTTTCATAGCAGGATGAGCTGTGCAAATGAGTCTGCAGAGAACAAACACTGTAACTCTATTCGCCCTTATTTTTATATTGTATTTGTTTTTTTCTGTTCAAGAAAAATATTAATCTTCAAAATGTTATGGAATATTCGTTTGATTATATCTATTTCAAAACCTCTGTTTCTAGTCTCTGAGCAGACGTAAACACAATCTGCCTGACTTATTGTCCAGTCTATCAAAGAGTCCCAGTCCCAGTGGATTAGCTTTGTGCCGGAGGCGACAGTATAGGTGTGGAATGTATGTGACGTCAGGATTCAGTAAAAAAAAAAAAAAAAAGATTAAAACCATCAGTCTAAAGAAGTGAAAATGTAGCAGTACACAAAGAGCCGTTTTCATTTTGATAAATAAAAACATTTCACTGATTTATCTTCTTCTTTGCAAGCAGCTCGCTCAGCCAAACTATCCACGAAAACACAGATCATTCAATCCTGATCAGCAGGCCTGCCACTGTTTCTTGAACAATGAACAACAGAGCACTTTGTTTGAGTGACTTTTTGAGACATTTGTTTGGTTTGTACCAGATGCGGCTTTAGTGCATCACTCTCAGGGGATCCTGATTTCAACTCACTAATCAAAAGAGAGTAGCTGTTCATCCAGCAGATGAACAACTCTCCAGAAATGTCACTATCACTGTCATGAGCCACAGGCAAAGCAGTAAAGAGAAGTGCAATCATATCATAATCATCACAGAAGGAAAAAACAACAAGAACTAACTGTTTTAGATGCACAGGACCCACTGAACTCTATATAAAAAACTCTATATAAAACATCACATCCACCTGAGTTCTGCAGCCATCTGTAGGATGATGTTTGACATCATTCATTGAATAAGACACAATACTAGCAAATGATGTCATCTCACCAAGCTTCATACTTCACAGGCAGACCAGACAAATCTCTATCGTCTCTCTATCTTTATTTGACCTTTTTATCAAATCATTCCCAGGAGTACATGGGCAAAGTGTAAGAAATGGAAGCTACCAAATTACAGCATAAAATAAGTTTTCACACTCATTCATTCTAATTATCGAAGCCATAGGCATCATCATGGCAAATTTTCAAAATGAACTTTATCTTACAATACTCAATGAACTCGAACAAATCAGCTCTACAACCACTGCCTGTAGATGTTTGGGATTCTTTCTCATCCCACATCACACTGACTATAAAATATTTATGCGGTACTTCTCAAACCATTACCTCCTCAGCTTTACTGGAAAAACAAAACAGAAAAATGAATTGGAATATCTTAATAATACAAGTTGGAATATTCTCAGGTGGCCTAAAAGCACTAACAACATCAAATAAATGTAACTGCAGACATCCCTTTCACATTCTATCAAATAACTGAATTACTGTAAGAACAACATGAAACAGTCCACTCTGAGAGGCTGCTGGAAAAGCTCATCATATTATCATTAGCACCACAGCCTGTGTCTCCAACATCACTGAAAAGTACAGAAAATCCCACACAAATAATACACTGAGAGTCTGGAGCACTCAAGGTTGAGACGCAGGTTACGTGGGATCAGACAAAAACCATAAGAACAACCCATGGTGCTGATGAGGACATTTAGGACTACATATTTGCAGGACAACCTCAGGGTTGGTTGTGGGTGCAGGGACTTTTCCACTTCATCCGCAAGTAACATAAAGCGAATTTAAGATACTCTACATCACACTGCATTAGTAAGTGTACTAGTAAGAAATATGTAGTGAAATATGTATGATATGCAATAATGTATGAAATATTAAATATATACATTGTGAATACCCTATATATTAGGTCAAAATAATATGGTGCATTGGACAATAACATAGGTTTCTGCACATTAGCTTTTGGCCATAGTTACTGTAATAGTTAACAGTAGACAAATATACACATAATATTATATGGGGAAAGATATCTAGACACATCTGTTGATCAGACATTACACACAGACATAACTAAACTCTCCTGTAGGAGACAAAACGTTAAAACTTAAAAAAAAATTATAACTGGGCTGACTTTTACTACTATTATGTTATTACAGTTTTCAGCAACACCTTGGCCCAATTTTGGCTCTAAAATTTTGGCTTAGCAAAATAAAAAATAATAATAATAATCATGGTCTGGGTTAAGAAAAAAACCCTTTCACAAAGTAACAATGCTTTAGAAAGCCTCTCTGCCATATGACTCATTGCAGCGGTCAAGGGTTGGACTGCTACTGGGGTAAGCAGTATTATAGACACATGAATAGCCTTTAATAAATATATTGTGGTTGAATTTACCATTAAAAGCAGGACAAGAAACATAATGTTCCCATCATGTTTAATCAAACACCCTGCCAAAATCTGAAATAATTACATTTGTCTGACGCTGCACATACAATGAATCCTTAAGTTGACGGTGTCAAATACAGTCTGATTATATCCAAATCATTCTGTCTGTTTGCATTGCATGTTAATTTGATGATACAGGCATATTTTATCTATTGCCATTGTACCAGCATGAATATGCATGAAGAACAGTTTATCACAGTAATTTCTTTTGACTGTTCACTAATGCCTGTCAGTGGCAATGTTGAGGTACTGATGAGATGTGTTCAAGCAGCCCTCCCACCCTCACTGCACACAGGCCTCAAGACTATCTCTGATAATATATATTTCATTCCAACAGATACACAACACAAACATTCAACCAAAGTTGGGACATGAAGCAATCAACATTTTTTTAAAATAAAGCTGCAGGAGACAACACGCTACAGGTCCATTCCGACGTTTGAGAATTTTTAGCACATACTGTACACATGCTGCCCTGTGCCGCCCTTGGACTAAAACCCTTTGTTTAATCAGTGATCCCATGTTGGCTTCCAGACCACAGTGACCCAGGAGCAGGGTAACTGTGGCCTTGCCTGTCCCATAGCCGCCACGCTTGGATGAGCATCAAGGCTGTCAGAGTTTGTTTGACACTCAACTAGCGAGAAGCAGAGATCCAAACACTGTCGGACGATGAAAGTGAAACAGGCAGGGACAAGAAGATGCTGGCGACAGCTCAAATTACATACCAAAAAAAGAAAAAAAAAACACACATCCACAAATGTAGACCTTTCTCCCAAAAAGTGCCTACTCCATTCTTCCTAATGACTACCAATAAACAATAGAACAATAATGTTGTATATTGGTGCACTATCGTAATATCTCCCAAGAGACAGTTGTTATTTTTCATTTTTTGTCCCATTGTCTGTTGGTTTTCATCCATCTATTTTCTGTATTGCATTATTGTTTGATGGTTGCCAGCTAACAGTCAGCATGGAGCAGGGCTCATCCCTGACAGGTAGGTGAGGTCACCAGCCAATCACAGGGCCAACATAAGAAAATCAACAACTATTCACACTCATATATATTGTTTAGGTTAGGTTTAGTGTCGACTCTAAAAATGTAGCGTCGACAATAAACCTAACCTCAGGCTGCAGGTCTGTGGACTGTGGGAGGACGGAACCTGGCCGAAGAAGGGTTCAACACATGAAACCTTTTGCTGCGAGTCAATAGTGCTACTGCTGTTTTTATCAGGTAGGAAGTAGGAGTAGTGTTTCAGGTGTTCGGTGCAAAGCTGATTAGGCGTGGGATGATAAATACTGTGAGCAATAGCAGAGTCAGCAGAGCTCATATATTGTGGAAGTTGGCGTAAGGTTGTGTTTTTATTTCTCGAGAGGAAAGTAGGAGATCAATGGACCAATCGTGCAGGGGGAACTGCAGAGCCAGCCCTGATATCGCAGTCACAAAAAAAGCCACAAACACTTGCTCAATGTGACCTAAAGGTCACGAGTAAAATATATTGATCATTCTCAAACTCAAGTCTAATTGGTTCGTATTGGGAAACCTGAAGGATGCACTGGGAACGGATATGTGGTTATAGCTGTAAAATGGCTGATCCTACCTCATAGATCTGTGCACTGCAGAGTAACGGTGTTTAACAGCTTTCAGGGGCACTGTGGTGTACACGAGTTTCACACCTGACACACTGCTGCTTCATCATCGGGGGAAGGGTTTACCTCAGCCATCAATAGGCAATTATTCTAATGCAATTAAACATGACTCTTCCTCCCCTCTTTACATCAATACCAATCATTTCCTCAAATCACAGGAAACATGTCACTGAGGTTCAGCGGGGTGTGTTACTGCGGCGATTAAGCCCCAACACTCATTGTGTTTAGGAAAACCACGGAGCAAACAGGCCACTTGCCTCCACTCCTTAACCTCATCCTCCCTTGGAAGCATCCGGTGCTGTCTAATTATGGGCTGAAGAGTCATGGCCAAGCACAGCATAACACACCTCACCCACAAGCAGGAAAGTCAACCCCATCCCCCATCTGTTTTCTTATATTTATGTGTGCGTATGTCTTTTTATGCATGGCCAACGCCCTGCAATGACCTAGTTATGTGTCAACAAGCGAGTGGGTGCAGAGCTGTAACAGGATGCAGCCCACGAGGGACATGCAGCGGTAGGACAAGAGCCATGCCAGACTCTTGTGTAACCAGGGGCCTGTTAAATCAGCTAGAGCCGAAAGAAGGAAGTGTGGGCCAACAGCAATCCTATCGTGGCCATATCTTGCGTGTGCAAACAGAGGCAATCAGAGGATTGCCACATGATCATACTAGCTGTCACTTTGGTGTTCTGATGACCCACAGCATGTCATGCCAACCTCATGTGGTCAAAAAAAAAACATCACCATGATGTCACAACCAAACAAGAGGCAAAGCATAGAATAGAAATGAACTGTGTGCATCACAGAGGACTAGGTATTTCATGCATTCATGGGGAGGTTAAGCAAAATATCGGATATAAATAAAATACTGCCCAGATTGCTGTGCTGGTAAATATGATGATTCATGGCACCTAACACTTTTGTGTTAAAGGTCACTTTGGTTGGTGGAGTTTTTAGCCAATAAATGATTTTCTTTTTTTCTTTTTTGAGCATCTTTGTCCTTTTCAAAGCTGTTATAAACCATGGGTGGAAAGTAAATCTAGGATTCACCAGCATCAAGGTTTAGTTTGAGTTTAGTTAAGTGCTTGGTAAATGTAAGAAGAGAGAAAAATTAAGGTTTTGATTTAAACAAGCACTCGCCTTGCATCATCATGGTTATGATAATGCACTCAAGTATGGTTAGGGAAGTCCAACCACTTTCAACTGTTAGTAGGAAACAGGAAGGAAACAGTAATCTACTGTGCTCAACGGCAACGTTTTGTTGACCCTCCTATCACTCTGACTATTTGAGACATTTGCTCTTTGTTTATCTCGGGAGGACAGTCTGGTCATTCTGGTCAAAATATACAACACCATGCAATATTTTAGTCCCTCTTGCCCTGTGCCTTAAATGTAGCAGTGCTGCTGTTTACGTGTCTCATAGTCCACGCCAACAGTCTTTGAAACTACACACTGCACTGGTCTATTAATTACCCATATGACATTTCATTCGGCATCAATTTACTCATTTGGAATTGAGAGGAAATCATCATATTACTCTATGTGTGGGATTTGATTTCCACAGCTTCCAAAACTGAGGTAGTGCAGTGCATGGCAAGCTAAAGGCAATATCCAAAATGCATTATTGGAAGTGACACCTCACTAACAATATCATCATTATTCACCCATGCATGTTACTTTTGTTTGGTTGAGCAGTGATCTCGCTTCATCCCCTCTGGAGGAGATGCAGCCCATGATCTCCCTCTGAGGCATCACGTTCTGACATCCAGAGAGCTAACATGACAGCACATTACCTTGCTGAAATATAAGATTCTGATACAGTGAGTGGTCACAGACCTGTCCTCTTGCACTGTTTGGATATTACTGTCCTACGTCTGGACAAGGTGTTCATTGAACCTTCCTAGTCACTGGATCTGATCTTCAGAAACTGTTGTTTTCATGTTAACAATATGTACTGTGAAGAAGAAGCTGGTGGTGCAACAATGATACATCTCTCTAGTGCAGTATCATTAAAACAGGTCCCACTCATAAGGCTAATAACCAATAGGTGAAATGGAAATCAAAAGCATTTTGAGGTAGGTAAAGGTAAAAATTAAAGCTTGTAGATTGCGTTCATCCAGCCATTGTCTAACAGAACCATGATGAGTTTCATAATACTGCAATTGCGAACAGCGGATATTGCAGACTATTACAAAATTGGAAATGTTGATGACAAACAAATGAAATGGTATGGAAAAAACCTGCCACTTGCCAGATGCAATATTAGTATTATGTTTCCTTTAAATTCAGTTGAAACTGTCGGTGCTACTAAGTTGTATACAATTGTAATTACAAGGGACAGGGTTGAATAGTTGAGTAAAACTTTTATTGGTGTTTAGGGGAACAGGAAGCTGTGCTGAACATGCAGTACCCAATATATTTGTAAATAAATTTCACATAAATAAATCATTCATTATCCTTGGAAATGGGCTGATTTGATATTGATGGCCACCTCAGAGTAAACTGAAAAACACAGACATCTGTCATCTGGCCCTTGATAATGGTATGAAGTGGGACCTTGGGTGACAACAAGATGTCAACTGCTTTGTCAGCGGAAGATGGACCATCCAAGCACTTTAATGATAGATGGGCCAGCGGCTGCGATGGCGCTGTCATGTCTCCCTTAGGAAAAGTCTTTTCATACAGACAAACGGTCACACAAGGCACATACCACCAACACTTCTCTCCTGTCAAGGTCACACCCCGTACTCTAATTTAAAATCCCCAGACTCAGATTACTGTATGAGCCTGTAAGATAAAGAGATCAACACAGCAGGACCACTGCTGCACATGACACCAGAGGACTCATTATTCTAATTCTGTGTCATGCTGTGATTGGCAGAGGTTCCAAAAGGATACTGATACAGTCCATGTGCCACGGCTGTGCATTATATTGAAATTCATTTTACACATTGAAATGCATTGAGCCTATGTTCAGCATATTACATTTGATACAGCTGTGCAACGTACAAACCATGTAATAGTCAGGGGTAAAGTTGCAAAAATTTAAAGCAAGACACACACACACACACACACAAACAACCACACAAAAGATTATTCTTTTGCTGTGGTTGCAATATAAAAAAACAAGTCATTTTAAGGACAAATAAAAGTGTGGGTCCGAGCAGAAGCCAATTCTGCTGAGTAAGTAGGTGGAATTATTTCAGGTTAAGGTAAGACACCTCCAGTCAATGATGGATTCTTTGCACACAATGTCCTGCACAGTGAAGACCACCTTTAGCTTATACTAAGTCAACTATAAAACTTCTCCACACCTCCCTCACACTCATTCACACTCTCTCTCTCCTTCTTTCTAACATGCCATCATAGCCACATGACAAGCCATTTGTCAAAATGCAATTTTATTGCTATTACTCAGTCCCATTATTCTCCAATTAACTTCTATTCTTTTGACATTTGCAAGCCATTTATCCCACAGTTTGAAATTAGCTGTTAACAACTCATCAGGCTCCTAAAACTGCCTGACAGCTCTTGGCGTGATTGAGCTTATGGCCTTTTATGGAACACAGTGCTAAAATCATATATGCCATAACTTCTATAAGTCCAGTTATCGTATAACCTTGATTGCTGCACGCTATAATTTGACAATGGTGTCATGTCAGGAGGTCTCGAGGCTCTAGTTGAGCTTTCAGTCTGTGGAACAGATGAGCCCTCAGGTCAAACATTCAGACCCAAAATGAACTGCCCTGGAAACAATCCCGAACAAGACGTATGGTTTATATAAACTTAAAGCGTAATTTCCTTAAACTGAGATTAAAAAATAAAATATTCCAGGCTTAGAAACAGATTTTACTACTATTACCAAACTAGGCATATTACTTGCTCATGTTTATTAGAAGTCAGTCTTTTTACTTTTCTTTGCATACAGTAGATTCCCCTTGTGTTTTCTGCAACAGTTTCCAGTAAAGACGAATGACAGAGCTGCCCAGATGTGATTAATAAACTAATTAATGAAATAAACTACTTGTATGCCCGTCTCTGTGTGTATGTAATTTGTTAAGAAATTACAGTGTTTACCATTTTCCTGAGAAAATAGATGTTTTCAAGGCTAAAATATGAAGTGCATACTTTTCAAGCATCTTGTAATGTATTAGATAACTGTTTTTTGACAGAAAAGCCTCTGAAAGAAAAACATAGCTATGTGAAAATTGCTGCTGAAATACTAATACAGTTGAAGTAAAATGTATTTATCCTTGTAGTTTTTAAAATGCCACAACAGCTAACACTCAAGGAGTTTTACCTTTAAACACTTCTCAGCTATACTGAGATAGTTCATTTGAGTCAGTCATATGAATTTGATGCCGTGTCATGAATCCAAAGCGAGAAGACATGTAATTTGTTGCTACTTTTTTAAGGTCTTTGGAACTAATTACAAATAATTCCTCAACCGCTGATAGACTGTAAATGAAGTCCGTGCTCAGTGGCAATATACATTGCTGAACTGTGCCAAAAACAACTGTGCAGTATTCTTACAGGGACAGACTGTCCCCACAATAAAATACACAGTCTTACATGTGGTCAACCCTTTATTTTGACTTGTTGAACTGAAGCTAAATATATAGTTCATGGAATACCTTTTAAATGTCAGTGCATTTAAACATGTCTGTGCGTGCTACTTGAGTTAAGGATGATTTGGGACAGCAGGCGCGCCTTTAGGGGAACAAGCTGTTTGCTTGTTAGCTATAAGATGCTGTTTAATTTAGATGCACAAATCTGGCAGTGGCCTGAACTCCAAGTCAGTGCCTCTGGGAGCACGGGCAGAAGCCGAGTAAAGCTCCTCCAATCAAACCCGAGTCGCTGAGCCCTGTATATCACACTAACCAAAGGAATGTGTAGCATTTATTCAGTTTATTACTTTGTGCAATTCCCCCGGGATGAAAGAAAAAAAATCTTACTTGCCATCTACTCCTGTCTGCTTTGTGACAACACGGTTACAGAGTGTGCTTGTGTATTTTTGTCTGGCAGTCAAAAGGCCTGCAATCAGCAGTTGGAATGAACTGCATGCCACTTAAACTTTGATTCATTTAATCCTGTAATGTTTCAGAAATCGAATCCAACCCTGCTATTCTGGACGAGCCAGCTGCAGTAATTGCTGTGAGTGTTTTTTGTTCCCTGCAGTTTAAATAAAAGGTGTGTAAGCTTTATCTGCAAATAGTAGAAATAGCCCCTGGGATAGGCATTGTGTTTTGACTGCAAACGTGGAACGTGGAAGATGATTTATCGTTTTGCGTGACAAAAAACCTAATTAGAGACCTTTTGATTAAAATTTAATTGATCGTGTTTTGAGGTGTGTAAATGTCAAAAATAAAGCTGAAGGGGGCAGCGAAGTAAGAGTCAAAAGCATTTTAGAATAAACAAACACACACACACTCACATCGAGTATGATGGTATGGTAAGATCCAATCCATCCACTGTCTATACTCTTTATCCTCTGAGGGTCCTGGGACGAGCTGAGGGCCAGTCCCAGGTGACTCTGTGCAAGAGTAAAGGGCGCAATGGACAGGTCACCAGCCTATTACCAAGCCAACACACAAAGACAATCAATCATTGCCACTCGCAGAGCAATATGGAGCCCCAATGAAATAATGCATGTCTCTGGTCTGTGAGAGGATTGATCGCTGATATTCTTGCACCAGTGCTAACACACCATCATGTAAATAAGTTGAAACGTAGTCCAGCATCTACTTGTCAGAAGTACACGCTAACAATTTGCAACTTATGCCAAAAGAAAAAAAGCATACATTTAAAATCATACAGTGTTAGATATTATTACTTAATTTGTAACAATACTTATAATGTATAATGTATGCTTCCACATATTATAACACACTACGATACACTTGCAAGCTTGCTTAACACAAGCTGCAGCATAAAGGCAGGTATACAGGTATAAAATGGCTCAGTGGACTTAATCCCAACTGACCATTAAAAATAACTCCAGACTCAGCTTCACTGTTGCTGTACGTTTACTGACTTAACACAGTACTGTAAGTACTTTGTTTTTCCGTGCAGCTAAGTTTATGAGTCTATATATATATATCTATATATAAGCCGTTAATGAGATTTTAAAAAAAATCTTCTCAATCTGCTGTCAGTCTGTTTGCAGTCAAATCGGTTACGATTGCGATGTTTTGGTGAGCTCCACTGTGGCTCTGTGAAATCATGAATTGCTACTTACATAAACAATAACACTCGAATCATCCAACAAAACATATCACTTTATAATCAGAATAATTTAGCACAGCAGTACTTCATGTTTCCTGCAGCACATATTTATCCAATCAGACTCACAGATAAATGACAAAATGTGCTTGTTCCAGCATTCTGTTTTTGTAAAAAACACCTCATGAACCAAACATTGATTTTAAGCCATTTATCATTTTCCCGGTGACCCTCTGACTCGCCCTCTAGGACTCATCAGGATCCCCATGGGCCCCCTTGAAGTGCACTTTGAACAACAGTAGGCTGTGGAGCTCCAGCTCCAGGTTGTGCCAGCGCCCCCTGGCTGCGTCCAGGTGGCCTTGCAGGCTCCGAGGGTTTTCAGACCACCACAGCTTCTCCTCTCTGAAGCTCGCCTCTCATGTCACTAGTGCTGCTCGTATGTGCAGCCAATCTCCTCCTCATGACGCCACCGAGGCTGGGCTCCGAGGTCCCCGATCATAATATTTAACACACCCACCCTGGACGAACACTTGGAAAGAGGACAAGGCGGCGTGCGGAGGACAAATGACAAACAGGGTCCCTGCACCTGCCTCTGGGTTGACTTCAGACAGCGGCAGCTATAAGCGGGACAGCATCAGGCATCTCGTGCCACGGATCACCAGATATTAACGCGGAAATGTCATTTCCCTGTGTTGTTATGATAACGGCATCATGACACCGGGGAGGCTGCGTTTTCTGGACTAACGCCTAATAGTCTTCTTCTTCTTACTTTTATTTCCCCGGTTGATCGTCCCACTGCCGGCACCAGGAAGCGCTCGTACATGAGGGAGAACAGCAGGAGCTCGCGGGTCTGATCCGGCGGCTCGTCCTGTTCCAGGAGGCGATGAGCGGGCAGCACTTTCCGAGCCGCTGCCGGTGAAGTGATCCGGGCTCCGCGGGCGATGCGCCGCTCCCCTCACCTGTCTGCGAACGATCCGGACCCGGACCCGTGTGATGAATAAACACCGAGCGCGTGGACTTCCTCTCATAGACGAGCCGCGTCGCGCGTGGTGGTCGCAGTGAATCCGAGTCGGTGCCGTTAATTACAGCTCATCCCACTCCGTCTACAGACAGACTCATATCACGATGATACTGTTCCGTAAATTCAGGGTGTTGATCCTGATGGTGTTTTTGGTGGCGTGCACCATGCACATCATGATAGACTTGTTACCGAAACTGGAGAAGCGAGCGGCGGGAGCGGACGGCGGGGACGGCGGCTGTCAGTGCGCGCATCACCCGGGCGGGGAGGCGCAGGGCTGGGGGAAGCAGCGCGCCAGGTCGGCGGCTGAAGCGGGTTGGCCTAACAAACACACGCTGAGAATCCTGCAGGATTTCAGCAACGAGCCGAGCTCCAACCTCACGTCCCATTCCCTGGAGAAGATCACGGCAGCCGGGGACAGAGCCGACTCCCTCGGACCGTCGGCGGGGAAGGCGCAGCACCACAAGCCGCTCATCGGAGACGCAAGTGGGGGTCGGACCGTCCACGACCACGGTGCCTCCAGGCTGTCTGCCCTGTTTGAGCATCCCTTATACAAGGTTGACCTTCCTCCACTCACGGACGCTGACACTTTGTTTAACGTCAACACTGACATCAGGTCATATCCGAGAGCAACGGGGAACCAAGGATGGTAAGGTCACAACTAAAGCTGAGGGTTTACAAGTGGCACAGTGAAAACCAGATTTCAACATGAGTTGACTGGTGATGAGAAGTCTATCTATCCATCCACCCATCCACCCATCCACCCATCCATCCATCCATCCATCCATCCATCTATCTATCTATCTATCTAGACTGTCTGTCTGTTCCATGTACCAGCAGACAGGTCCCTCCATGCATCTGTCATGTCAGGTTCTGTCTCTTCTCTGCCTCCAGAGTAATGTCCACTCATCCATCTGCTGCATCCACCCATCCCTCCTACTGTCACGCCATCTGATCCATTTAAACACGCAGGTCACAAGTTGTCATCCTGCTGCATTTTGGGGATTATCTGCAGCCAGTGTAGCTGCGTTTTAACCAGGGTTTCGCAACAATAACAGCCATGAATCAGCCAGGATTGAGATTAATGCTCTGTAGCAGTTCCATTACTTAGTCGTATAGAGTTAGTCTATATTAAGAGAGTGGAACAAACCATCTATTACACTTAACATGAGTCTGGTTCCACCACCACTTCTCATTAAATCCCTCCTCTCCTCTCCTCTCCTCTCCTCTCCTCTCCTCTCCTCTCCAGGCACAATGAGGAGGGACATGCAGAGGACGAGTTCTCTCCAACAGGAGAGGCGACGGCGGAATCGTACCCCAACTGGTTACGCTTCCACATTGGGATCAACCGCTATGAGCTGTACGGCAGAAACAGTCCTGTGATGGATGCCCTACTGAAGGACCTGGTCACACAGAGGATCACCAGTGTGGGTGAGTCAGGACTACACTACATTGTCAAGATGTGTGTGTGCTGTGTGTGTCAAATGTAGGTGATCAGATGTGTGGTGTATGCCCATTGGTTATAGGAAGTATTAAGCTAATATTGATTATTTGTTACCTACAGATATTGATCTGTTTGTAGTTCAGTGCTAATGTGATGAACAGTGGATGCGTCTAACAGTTTTAGGCTCTCGATGTCAATGCCAGAAAAAGTCTGATGGATAAATCCAATAAAGTGCAGGTATAATGAGACGGAGCCCACGTTTGCGCACACATTTATCTGCTGGTTCTTTATCTGCATTCATGCTGGTGTATGCAAGTTTGCAGCTGCGTTTTCCTGCTGGGGCTTCATCTAGATCCGAACACTCGACTGTATCTGTGATCTGGGTGTGTCTGTGTGTGAGAGAAACGAGTGTATTGGCCAGTGTCTTAGGTTGAGATATTTAATTAAATGTTAGTGATGGTTTGCTGTCAAGTTTTGTGAAATCAGTGAATAATGTTTAAAGGTTCAAACTAACAAAAAAAATCACAAAAAAGAGGAGCGTCGAACATAATGGCAAAATAAATGGAAGGAGCATTGGAGGAGAATTTGCTTCTACTGAGTCTGAATGTCTAAACAATCCCATCACTCCTGAAACTCCATTAGTCTTTCATTTGAAGATATTTTACTTTCAAACCAGCCATTTAAATCAGTGCAGAGTCGTTTCTACAGCGAGTGTATAGGTGATCATCTAGTTATTACACTGGTGGTGAGCAAGGGTCCCCTGGGCACCCGGGGTACAATAGGCCCTCTGGCCCCCCTTGCTGATTCTTTACCGTGGCAGAATGTGATGTGTTGTAATGTAGTTTACATGGTGGTATTGTAACTATTAATGGTTTGATAGCTGCCATTAAATCAAAAAAAAGAAGAAGGGAAGGAATTCATGTCCTGATGCACAAGAACAAACAGGTTTGCTATAAGACTGATTTGTATTATTCTCCATTGTGCTCTATATAAGTGTTACGTTTTCATAATATGAACAAAACCTTTGAGCCAATTCAAAGATTTTCTTTGTGTTAAACTACCAGAGACAAAATAATACAGCTCGCAGCACTATTCCCTACTTGTGCGAGTTGGTTATCATTCACATCACACATCCCAGCCTGTGCGTACGGTTTGAGCTTATTTTCGTCCCCTCTGCTCATAATACCCCATCAATCTGCGCCCAGACACACCTATAAAAACACTGTCTGCAGAATGCAGTGTGTGTTTATGCGTGTGCCTGGTCGCATGCATTACGGCTTTTGTGGCACGTAATTGGTGCACACGCTTACCACTTATCTGTCTCAGTGAAATTACACCACATAGACGCCGTTGCCGTTAGGAAGTTTCACCGTTCAGCATTTTCTCTGCAGTAGCACCACCCCACCCCCCACCCCCTCCTCTGTCTGTCTGTCTCTGTGCCGGAGCAGGCTGTGGCCTATTGTTCAGTCCTCAGCTGGACTCATAAATCATACGCACAGTCCCGTGAGGTGGCACAGGTGAGAGCAGGATGGATTTATCATCACGGCATGGGAGGGGAATCTGATAGAGGTGGGTGAGGCCCGGAGCTTTATGGAAGGTCTGGAGACAAAGACAGAGCTATCGATTCACTAGTGGACACTTGGAGGAACAGGGCATGATACAGATGGTTCGATGGACAGAAACACATAAATACACGTTGGCAGATGGCCTTTAGGAGAATCAAAAAACACGACTTGCTCATGTTTGACTGCATGTCAGACACAATCCTGGGAAACAATCAGCGAAGCTTTGCCTGGGTTTTCCACAGGGGGATTACCTTTTGTCCCTTCTGATTAGAAAACAAAAATTTTTTTTATAAAGGCCCAGCACCAAGCAGTGAATGCATTGAGGTCAGTCCCTCCAGGATTGAGGCTTATGGGTTCAAGGTCACAGCATTAAAACATAGTTCAGTCATTTGCACTCTCTCAAAGGTTTTAAGACTGATCTGTTGCTAGATACCAAGTTTGAAGATTACACTTGTGACACTACCCACTTTATCTGGCGTCAACAAATCTGGCTCATGTGTAGGACTAATACTCTAAAGAGTATTCTGTGGCTGTGATTTGACCCCGTATCAATCCTGTGTCGTCGAAGACAAATGCAGTGACCCGAGGTTATGCAGATCGTACTTTGTGCATCAGCGTATGTATAATTCAAAAGCTTTTGAGAATGAGTCACGGTAAATGGGTAAGGCAGTGCCAGTGGTAAGTCAGATTAAGTGAGACAGACAGAGCATAACCGAGAGAATCTGAGTAAAAGAATGACATGTACAAACACAGGAGGTAAAACTGAGGAACAAACAGAGCTGAGAGAAACAGCAAGAGAGTCAATAAACTCTGTGCAGGGGGTGGAGAGCAGCCGGCTACTCAGCCAGCGAGCCTGTCAATAACTGGGTCCACTACAGGGGGCTTATGTTGATATTGGGGTTAGGCAGAAGCACTGGGTTGTGTAATACGCTGAAGTTAATGCACTGTAATAAAAGGGCAAATCCTGTCCATTATGACGGAAACAGAGGGCATTTAGATGGGCCTCGCGGTCCTTTTGTTTAAGACGGATGAGGACAGTGGGTCTCCGTCAGCCTCTGGGAGACACCATGGATATGAGTGATAGTCAGAGACATGTGTCCTGGCAATTAATTTTTGACTGTAAGGAGACTAATATACTTCATCTCTGAAGCAAAGTGTGCGACTGAATGCAGTCTGGGGTTCATGTTGTTTTTCTTTTTTTGTCTGACTCTCACTCAGAAAACCATGTCAACATTCGGAGGCCATCCCTCCATCAGTCATGTATTAGTCGTCAGCAGATGGTTTTCATGCTGCTCTCACACTCGACTCCTAACTGCCTGGGTCGCGCTGTGATTGTACAGTGCCTGTTAAATCGCTCAGCAAATGGGATGGCTCTATCATGCAAATTTTTGCGCTTGCCAAATTGGCGAATAAGGGAACAGAACCGTGAATATGTGTAAGCATATTTGTGTGTACATGCTGTATTTGTAAACAGATGAGTGCTGAATTCAAGTTAAAAAAAACTATAAATATATGTATGTGTATACACACACACACACATATATGTGTATGTATAAATGAGTGTGGAAACAATAATGAATACAGATGCATGTATAAAAATGCTGCGTAGGCCCAGTTCTGTATGAGTATGTAACAGGATTACTGTGAAGGCACAGACTGAAGGAGCCGCAGTCACAAAAGCCTCACTTACCAACTGACATTTGTAATTAGATCTATGGGAAAATCATTAGTAAAAAGAGTCGCTGCACCTCTGATGACCATGATGACCTTAGCTATTCTCCGCGTCACAGAGAATGCCACTGCAGGATGTGACCAGATGTGTCAGCACATATAGTCTTAAAAATGACAGGGAAATGACAGATATTTTAGTGGGGTTGCAGTACATAAACCTCGCATTACAAAAACAAGTGCACATCCAAGAGTTCAGTGGTGCAAAAGCTACTTGTGATGCATTAAAAAAGGGGATACGGTCAGATGAGTCATCCCTCAGCATATAACCAACAAGTGGGTGAGTGCGCGTGTGGTGAACAGCAATAGAAAAGGAACAGGCATGAACGTTTAACCCTACACTGAAAGGGTCAGTGCAAATCATTACAAAGCCGTTCTGAGTGATCTCTTTCAAACACTGCCCTGACATTTTGATTTTTGCTTCTTTCTAGCCATGAAGTCAGGAGGCACACAGCTGAAGCTGATCATGACGTTCCACAACTATGGACAAGCACTATTCAAGCCCATGAAGTAAGTAGCAACCGACTACACAAGAGGCACAAACCACATGCACATTGGCCTGCATCACATTTTCTGGGTACTGTAGATAAATACAATTCACGAAGGAACCATCTAATTATTGTTTCTTGGCTTTGAACACAATTTTCCAATTTCAGCTAAATCTGAACTCCCCACTTAAAACGACTAGCTTGATACACTTATATTGATGTGGCCACTTGTAATGCATAAGTGTCAAAAGGGCTTCACAAAATCGCATCCAAATAAGCAGCAAACATTGACGCTGCTTCTTTTGTTGTCTTATGACACCCCTCCCACCTCCCCCCACCCCCCTCTCTGTGTGATCTCTTTCTGATGGGGAATCGTCTTTCTGCTTTTTAATTAACATCAACAGGCTTACGCGATAATTAAAATGAGCATTGAGCTATCATGATGACGTCTTTTGGGAGGCATAAATGCTGACAGAAGCACATTTCACATAGAAAAAGTAATACTCTTTCTCTTAGCTGTTGGTGCGTTGTTTTTTTTTTTTCTTTTCCCAAAGCAGCAGGGATAAATAGTGTCCAGGCCAACTGGGCTGCAATCAGGAGTAATTGCTCAGGAACCCAGTTTGATTGCTATTAAATGCAAAATGGTTTTACTCTGTGGAGAGTAGTAGATTCTGGGAATAAGAGATGAAGTTGGAGGGAAAGCAGGAGAGGTAAAAGTCAGAGTTTGAGTGTTTTCTTGCAGAAGGACTGAGTGATGGTTGTGAAAGCCGAGAGCGTCAGATCTTGATGATTTGCAATGGCGTGGTTTGTGATAATTCTTTAATTCAAGCGTTTCAAGAACATACCAGCCAACGTCATTAGCTGCGTGCGAGAATAAGGAGTCCAGGCATGCGAGTTCAACAACAACTTTAAAAAAAAAAAAAGAATAATGACATGTTGCTCCTGAATATCTTTTCACTGTCACTGGGTGTGATTTATGGAGAGGCTGCAAAGTTTTTCCATATGCAGTTTGCTGTTTATATGCATCTCTTTACCAGAATGCAGTGCAACCGTGTCTTTAAATATTAAACAGCAGCACTGACGGTTGAGATTTCTACATTTGAATGAGTCATTTTTTCTGTCTCCAAAATTCACACTTCCCTTCAAGGTCTCTGTGTGGCTGAGTTTGCAGTCTGCTCGGTCATGAGACCTTTTTTTAAACAAAATTAGCCTCATAGAAAATGGTCCAAACAATGGTATACTGGGCATCTGTTATAGCTTTTATACATACAGGACTTTACAATTCAACAGTAGCACCAAGCAGGCATCATTGTGCTATGCCATATCTAAGAACTTAGATTATGTATGGATGTTTTTGAGTAGGTCACCAACTGGACAAAAGATTCAGTGGTGTTTCTAGGCAACATGGACATCTGGACAATGTATGTGCACATGCATGAGAAGTACATTCTATATTTGTAAGTCGTGGTGAGGGCAGGTCCTTTTCCAGTGCTCACAACAGCCTATGGAAATAACAGTATAAGGAAGTAAATCATGCATTATAATCAATAAGTGGCTACTATATATTTAGTTACGTGTTGCATCACTGTTTGATATCTCATTAAAGGTATCGAAGATTGTGTGTTTATTTAAATGCACAATTTAAGTATGAAATTGCCATTTCATTTTTTTTTACCTTAACTTTACGCAGTTCAAATTTTAGACGTCTTTGTTTCAGAGTTATTAGAATCTATAGAGTACATCTGTCTTTTTGATTAAATATAATAACAATTTTATAATTGGCTACTCTGTCCAGTAAACCTCACACTGCAAAGCAGCCTTTCCCAACTACCATCACACAAAGTGTAATTACAGCTTCTGAATTATACACTACAGAATCCTGCAGCTCTTTATTTAGTCATATTTAATTCATACTCTTTGCTTTGACTGCCACAGACATTTTTTTCTCCGGTGCTCATAATATCACGCTAAAGTCCTCAGAATAAAAAGGCGAAAATATTCAGAGAGAAAAAATGGAGAAAAATAACCTTCGTTCTACATCCTGAGGTTTTGTTGTATCAATCAAGGCGTTGTGTCAATGTGTCCTACATTTATTTGAGGTGTGGTGGTGTCTTCTATGTACAGTAGATTAGATTATTACTATATTGCATTGTTTTTCTTCACTTGTCCCACTGTGCAGCATCAAGTGGTGCTTCAAAGAGGCTTTGATGTTTCAGTGCCTCTTTAGAGTCAAATGCAAATCTCTACACAAGCATGGGCCAGGAGAGTACACAACCTGACAGCCTGCCAGACACCACCTCACAATGTTTCCTCTGTGCTGTTCGTGGAACAAAACAGTTGAGAGCTTCATTTCATCTGTCTCACTTCCTCTGTGATTGCGATGATTTAAAGATGGGATAAAATATGCTTTCGATTTTCAAACTGCAAGTGTTTTTGGTCACAGTACCTTGTTTTCCCTACAAATAAGATTTATTCTAGCCAAGTATGCATATATTTAGAGAGGTAAATATATAACATGACGTATCTGACCTACACATAATGCGTTTACGACCTTTTCGTAATCATACTGATGGCACAGTGGATGTCTTTCCTTTCACTGACAAACTATTTCGCACGACACAGATACATTTTGATCCATATATAGAATGACTGTGAGATAAAAAGGTCAGGGATTGTGGGGGAGGAGGAGGAGGAGGGCAATGCGATGGCAAGTGCAAAAAGAGACAGCTAGGACTGGAAAACAAAACTGTGAAGAAGAGATAGATCGGCGGTTGAGGGAGCAATTAGGACTGCCAAACTGTCAAGGAACCAGGTCTTCCAGCTGGGCCCATGTTGAGGGCTGAATGGAGACCCTTCATGCTAGGCCTCCGTGCCTGTCTAGCTCATGTCTCCAGCGCCCAGCCTTTCCTTGCCAAGATGTTGGTTGTAGTGTGCATACAAATATTCGTGTCATGCTAATTGGATTTGTCAGATGGAGTTTTGAGGGATGGGAGGAGGATGGATAAGCCTCAGATATGCAAAGAAAGAGTTCATTTCTCCGTCATGTGCTGTTTGACAAGACTGTTTTCCCACCCCCCGCACTTTGATTTGCTCGGTTGCGTAACAGTTCAAAATGGTTTATGCATCGCAAGAACAGCAGATATGACTTTGATTGTTCGTTTGTTGTGTACATGCCCTCCTCCTGCCGAGAGCTGTTTCATCAACAAACAGGATTCATTTCATGTAAATAAGTGTGCTAGAACACACACACATATATATATATAGGGCACACATGCCTTCCCTTAGCACCCTGGGGAATTGGAATATGTCCTCATCTGCATGAACCCTATTAGTCTTGACAAGTTTGGGCTCTTAGCACTGGTAAAGCCAGTGGGGTTGGCCGTGGAGCCTGTCAGCCGCAACACTCGAGAGGCTGCTTCGTTTTTATCATCCACAGGCTACTTCATAACCGAAAGCCCGTTGGAGGCCTCATGATATCCATTATGTCCCAGCTCTGTAATGTCTGACATTCCTCTGTGGATCTTATCTGTCTGCTGAGATATCAAATTCAGACTGAAAACCTCCGATGGCCTCTGGAGATGGCACCTCACTGTCATGGTTATTGATCTGATCATGAAAGACTGATAATTTTATTATTGATTCACGTTCACTCATGTTAAGTGCACTTGGAAACAATGCTGTTCATTAAGGGTCTTTGATTACTTGAGGTATTTATTATGAGTCTGATGTCGGTGAATTCACTTTCTGCACTCAAATATTTCCTCCGTACAAGAGTAGTTGTATTGTCATTTAATCTTCCTTTACCATAAATGCAAGAATCACAATCCTGTAAACGTGTCATTCAGAGTGTAAGTATTTGTGGACCAAATGACCAAAAGACAATAAAACCCAGTCTACAGATTGAGTTGTAGCTTTTCACGCGAGCAGTGACGATCATGGCTAAAACCCAACGAAATCCAAAGAGAGGAGCAGGATAATGGTCTCACGTTGAGTCGAAAATCCAAATCTCATCACGCTTCAGGAGATCCATCTCAATCCAAATCTCATCCACGTCTCATTGTTAAAAGCCTGCGTGTCTCAATTCTTGGATAAATACACCATGATCACAGACACATGCAGGCATAAACACGCGAGCAGATGCATGTCAGTATATGCATGCATTGCACAATTACACACAAGATCCCCTCCTGAACTCACCATCACAGGTTTCACTAGGCCTAAAAGGGAGGAAATAATTTTTTTGTTTTTTTTTTCTTAGCAAGCGAATCGACCAACACTGTTTCTTATAAATCAGAGATACTTTCAAAGGAGATGCTGACGCAGATGAATCCCGTTACAATGGACAGCTGTTCGCACAGCTGCAGCTCACGCGGTCCTGCACATACAGTATACGCACACACAAGCATTATGAGAGGGACGCTGTGGGGGTTACGGAGTTCGCGTACCCTCCATCCCCCAGTGCTGGTACTGAAAAGTCCAGGAGCGGCGAGCCAAGCCGCAGCTGTAGCCACTCAATCAGAGCAGTGGGTATGTAACACAGAAGGTGGCGACTGGGAGTCCACACACACACATGCTCACTCACTCCCAACGACTCACTGTTTAACACTTGCCTAATGGTTTTTATACAGTGAAAAGTCAAATAGCCTTGAACCTCATAAATGCAATGACACATCAGAATTTCTCACATTATCATCCTCATCCCTCTGACCTCACTCTCACATGATATAAAAATCCCCCGCTGAGTTGTCTTCTCACTTGCTAACAGCTTGTGTAAACTTTGTGAGTTTAGTGTTGTGTGGTGCTTTGGCATGGAGACTCGGGTCCTCAGGTTTTGTCAGCCACCCACACTGTGCTGTCCTGGCATAAGTGTAGCCTCACTGTCGTCCCGTTGAGTCCACCCGTGTCACAAAAGCACACTAGATCCAATCAGCAGGCAGGAGACGGAGCAGCTGCCCAGGATGCCCAGCAATTTGTCTGACCTGGCTTCTAAAATTGATGACAGTCTGTGGGGCACAGGTGTGGTCAGAGATGGAGGGGACTATAAATTTAAAGTGAAGCGTGTGTGTGTGTGTGTGTCTGTTTCCAATGCCAAGATGTTTTTGATCTACCTTGACCATACTTTATTAACCATAACCAAAACCTTTTTTCCAAACCATAACAATTCCATACAATAGTCCCCATGCACAATGTACAAACAAAAACCACATTCGCATGTCCATCTGACCAGGTTATTTGTAGAATTCAATTACAGCTGTTTTCTCTTGAGCTATTTTTTCCATAAGCTGTTGCAGAAATTGTTGCTGTCTTTGCGTTTTTCCTCTGGTTTAATTTTCCTTAGTTCTGAGCTTTGGAAAAATCTGACAGTCAAACCCAGAAAACACCTGCTGTCAAACATCACCTGCTGCTTTTTGTTCTCCCCCTCAAGTCTCATCTACACTTTATTCTCTCTGTCTCTCTCCCGTACACACACACGCACACACGCACACATGCACAGTGTGAAAGTGATTGTGTGCCGGGGGTTTACAACATCTGTTCCTCATGCAGCCTTCACCTGCTCACAGGCAGGACCAGGCCCAGTGGCTGTTCTCGAGGCTCTGGGCAGCACTGACTCCCTCCACAGGGCCTTACGATTCATTTGATCATGAAACAATCTAATATGGCTGAAGACTGCTTTTCTCTACCACCCCCTCAGTGTTCCTCCAGACCACACTCCTCCATTCGGTCTGTGTCACCTGACCTCAGGCTGAAAACAGCAACAGTCCTACACTGGTTTCTGCCCTGTATGTAAATTATCTGTGTTTTTATTTTGTCTTTAAAAGTGACAAGTTAAACAAGCCCACTTACAACTGACTGAAAACGATGATCTCGCATCTCTCACAAGTGTGTATAGCTGGCTATACATGCATGTATACACACACACATACACATACACATACACATACACATACACAACACACACACGCTTTAGTAAAATTTTGAAACTTGTAGTATTAGCAGTTTGCGGTGTATATTGTATTTAACTGTTTATTACATCTTCTCATGTTCTTCTTACTTGCTCTGCCTCACCTCAGTGCTTGTTCTCAGGGAGACAAGCGATCAGCTGTGTAGCGTCTGGCACTGAACATACACGTACGCTAGTTCAAATCTCGAATAGCTTTTTTGTTTTTTTTGTAAACAGGCACACTCACGTTGACTCACAACAGAGCCAGACAGAATCACAGAGGACTTCTTATTTTAGACTCCTCGTACATCCCCCCACTCTCACACGTACACATGCAAACTCCACCGAAAGACATTTCTCATGAATGTTTTACTGGGTCAGCCAGAGGTAGTGGTGTTTTTCATCACCATCCGTCTCTCTGTCCACCCCTATCACCGTCTCCGCCTCCTGTCCTCGCTCCTTTAAGGACTTGTTTGTTTGATGCGCTGAGGCAGTGCTAATCCTCGGCTTGTCCCTCACCGCGGTGCTGAGCCCTTCTGATCTGTATTTCAGATTCTCTCACTCTCTGTTTGCCGCAGTCGACACTGAGCATTGTGCCTGTGTGTAGCTCTTTGTTTTAGGCTATGACCAGTGGATCTGAAGAATTCATTCAATAAGACCTGAACGAAGCATGACGTCACGTCACTGTTTGCCCTAATGGATCTAACATTTAAAACATGTCGCTGTATCTCGCAGGTCAGGATGCTCAATCGTGAGGTTGGGAGCAGACATCGAGGGTTTTTGCATTCATTTGCAAGTGAAAACAAAATGAAAGTCTGCCAATTAATGGTCAATTCACCACACTGACTGCCAACCAACTCTCTGGAGTCCTATTATCACCAATATCATCTGAGACGGGGGCTCTGTGAACCCACCACAGGTTGTTTTGTTTATATTAAACAAAAATTAATTTGTGAACATGAGTGCTAGCAGGATGAATTTGGTTTTGAGTCTTTGAGGTAAACAAAAGCTAAGCCAACCAGCTGCTGGCATTTAAACATCATATTTACCAAACAGATGTGATGGAAGTATAATGTCAATGAAGAAAGGAAATGACAATATTTGTCCAACTGCAGACACTGTAGTATTTTTGTGTTTGTCTTCATTCCTGTGGTTGAGAATTATACTTCTGCTACTGTGCGTGCTTGTTGTGGCTCCTGACCCCGTCTTTGTCGCTGCTGCACATGCTTGTGTTGTTGGCTATCCTATCATGTCATTATAGTCGAAAATACTGCGTGGGGAATTCCTAAGCTTCCCTTTAGGAATGTCACTGCCACATTTGTCTGGAATGCAGAAAATTCATTTTGCCCCAGGACGTGACTTCCAGACATCCCAAATGAGCATTTCTTTTTAATGAGGCTAGGAAAACAGGCTAATGTATACGGGTGTTTTTCTTCTGGGTGTTTCTTCCACAGCAGGATCTGCTGAGATTACACAAAATAGCCAAGGCTGGTTATTTTAAATGAGCACTAAGATACACGGCATTTAATTGAGGGGACTCGTCAAAGCCTTATTGTCATCTAAGTGCCTTGGTGAATCCGCTATCTGTGATTAAGTCCTTGCCTTTTAACAATTTATCCTGGCAAATTAGACAACTAAAGGTGCGACATAAAATCTTGCTAATAGCCCCTGCTGTTTTTAATTTTAGTCTTTCTCAGAAGCCATTATCAGACTAATTGTTTGGGTTTCGGCAGACAGAATGGGAACGACTCCCTTCTTCATTACGGCAGGCAGATAATGATGGAGAACACATGATTCCTTGTTACGTGGACACTAAATCAACTGTTGCCCCTTAACAATGGGACCACACGCACCCGTACAACTGAGCTCGGCCATTAGATAAGGACCTTTCCCAGGTAGATCTTTCACAGTCCACCTGAACCTCTCCCACAACGCTGAATGAATGAAACAGCAGCTCTTTGACAGAGAGAAAGAGAGGCGGCATTGTGGCTCTGTAACTTGGGCCTTTTGTGATAACATGCACAGAGGTTAATACGTCCATTGTGGACCAGGCCCATGCTTGTCTAAGCTTGTCCTATGCAAGGTGGCAATTAGGCCGAGTGTGTGACTCCCCGATCCCCCCTGACAGAGGCCAGGACAGGGGGAGGAGAATGCAATCATTGTCTATCAATTAAACCAAAGCAGGGTTCACCCTGGCTTTGCCCATTGTCAGGGCAGGATGTGGGAGGGGCTGCCACAGTCAGGTCTGATATCACTTGGCCAGGGAGGCAGGAACCTGATCCAGGGGGTTGCCTCAGTCACCTCTACCATCCTGTGCACCCTCCTCACTGCATCCCTGGGCAGCAGTGATGCAAACAGAGGAGCCTCTGTTGTGAAAGTGCAGGAAGACTCCGAGTCAGTGTTGTTGCTGCAGGGAGGACTGTTCACGTACAGAGTGCTAGGCTGAGATAGAATTGATGTCTCAGCATAGTAAGGCTTATATATATATATCACAGATGTATTACAGTACAATCTTTGTTTTTACACCTAAAAAAAGAACATCATCCACCACTGCCTGTAGGGTCACGACAAAGCAGCATGAGTAAACACAGAGACTGTGTGTCGGGACAGGAGCAGGCCATTTTCAGTTACAGCTGCCTTCCCAATAGGCCGGTCAACCTGTGGGCTTGTAAAGGAACTGGCAACAAAAGTATGAAACGATGTCTTAGTCTCTATTTCTGCTGTATATTGTGACCACGCAGTTTCATCTGTGTAACGGCTTTATACAATGGCTAAAAGAACAAACATATTGGATTCCATCATATTGTAAGGCATTATTCTGCTTCTCTGAAATGGTATATACACAAGAAGGACCAATGTACCGACAACACGTCATCATCATTAAAGATGATGCATTGGGACAGAGTCTGCAGTGACATTAAAGGTCATGCTGCAAAATGCAGCCGTCACATGATGATTCATGGACACTGCCTCGTGATACGCTCTGTGAAAAATAACAGCGCTGGAGAAATCTGGGAATACCCTGCTCTGATTCCTGCCACTTTACATTTGAGCCCGTTATTTCCCACTTTGAATTCATCATTCTTTGGCGCAGCGCGAAGACATCTGAAGTGTGCTTCTTAATCCTTTCAAATACAAATTAACTCTGTTTGTCCTCAAGTGCAGTGGACTCGTTCCAGCCCACTTAGCTCTTACACAAGGATAAATGCAGGCCTTGGAACTGTTTTTCCAGTGGCTTCGCCACTTCCTCTTTCACCGCCATCACCCACTCATGACCACAATGACATCTCTCAGCCGCCACTTAGCCTCTGATAGATGGTTTCTATTTAGGAAATGGCATCTGACCACAAACCATTGAGCACAACAACACTGTTGACAGGTTTAAATAGAAAAGTTCAGCTGTGGGAGACACAAAGCACAAACGCCTCATGCCTCGGTGTCTGCAAAATAGCTTCCTGGACTCTTGATTACTTTCTTTGGGTTAAGAAAAGAGTCAAAGTTTTGAATTTTATGTAGTCAGGCCTCACTCTGCGGTGTGCAGTCCGTTTTGGGAGGGTGAAGAAAAGCACGGGTGAAAATAAGTGAAAGCCTGCTAAAATGAAGCCGCTCCCTTCCAGAGCTGCGTGGAGTGATGGATGAGCTGCAGGAACCCATAACTTTTAGCACTTAGCGGGACAGGTTGTTGCGACGACCCCGAAGCTTCAGAGAAGTTAATAAACACATTCATTAAGGAGGTATTAAAAAAAAAGAAAGGGCTACTAAATCAAATGCTATTCTATCATCAGTCATGTGCTGCTGGAAAATGGCATTTTAACAAGCCTCACTCAGAACTAATCAGGGGAAAATGGTACTGAGCCTTTCAGGCTGTTACGCTTTGTTATGGATTAAAGTCCTCGGAGAATGTCAAAAATAAATGCCCACCATGTTCCTCTGTGGATCTGCTGCTATGTGCGCGTGTGTTTATGCACATGTGTGGATCGGAAAGTCTTTATCTGCTTAGAGCGCGCACGTTCAGTTAAAGTAAACACAGATGGCGAGGGGAATAACTGGCCAGAATCCACGATGTCCTTTAGGTACAGGAAATCAGAGAGAAGGATGGTGATGATGAATTTACGAACATACAAGAGTAGATTCTTGTATAACAAGACATTCTTTTCTCTTGTGCAGATAGGAACTGAACCACAGGGAAGCACAGACAGTAAAGTTTTTTCTAAAAAGTGGCAGTTATTAAAGATACATTAAAGGAATTGCAATTCCCAAGATTTATCATAATTTGCAGTGTTTGGCGTTTGCCGTTGAGCAATTGCTGAGCAGTGATCAAAACAGTTCTGGCTGGTCTCCACTGCAGGTGATTGTTAAAGACAGACCTGAATGAGGAGCTTCTCAGTAACGAATCTTCAGATACAAACGCATGATTTAGGTTTTCCAGGTTTTTTCTTCTGGTCAAGTCATCTGGCAGTTTCCAGTCTGCTTTGAAATCTGTTCAAATGTGGAGCTTTTATTTTTTTCCTGGGTCAGCAGTTTCCTTTTTTATCTTTTCTAACCTTAAACGTTAGACCTTAAAAAGCCTCCAGAGTCTGAGAGAAGAGGCTACTTCTCACCCGCCCTGCAGAGGCCTGACGCCCTGTGACCAGGATTGTTTTCCCCTCCTCTCATCGGTTTCATCTTACGTGTCGCGCTGAATATCTGAGCCTGTTGCTCAGTCTCTGCGATATGAAGACTGGTGGCAATGCCCATCGATTCTGAGCCGAGACAAAAACTCACAGACACAAGTAAAGAAAGCTCCTGAAATCCCCACTGATCCCAAATGGCCGAGAGCTATCGCGTTTGTTTCCATTGTGGCAGTAACGTTGGTGTTCACAGACTCTGTTGCTCATTTTCTGCCTCTGTAAGTAAAGAAGTGTCACAGTGGATGCTTCCATTTACTTTTTGAATCTGGCTTTTTGTTGTTTAAAGCTTCAGTCCCTCCCTGTCCACATGTCACTCCTCCGGGATTGAGGGATTGAGACAACTGTTCACAGAGGAATTTCCTGCTGGAATAGTCTCTTGGAATAGAGGGATTGTGTTTATCATTCATAAGTGCTCCTTCTTTATCTTACACAGTTTTCTTTTTTGACATTTTTGGGGTGAGCATCTAACTTATGGCAGTGAGTAGAAAAACAACAATTGAGTGTTCCTCCTTGCTACACCTCATTTCATGGTGAATTGCCTGGTATGAATGGAAAGTTGGTTTAGCTGTCAAAGTCCTGGAGATGTTTGAGGGGCAGGTGGCTGGTATTAAAAACTGCTCCGCGAGATCTAACTTCTGTGTTCACGTAGAAAGACATAAAGATTATTTGTCTAAACCTCCGGGAGCATGTGCATTTTGACATATAATCACTGCTGACCTATGAATACCCTTGATGTTTCTATATGTTCTGCATAATTCATAGTTCTTATTCTATGCATGGTCTGTCAGGAATCACGCACCCGGTGAAGACTGCCTCAGACTTGTGCTATTGAAAACAGTTAATCCTCTGTGGATGAATATGTAAATATGATGTGCAGCTCTGTGTTGCTACTGATTGTTGAGGATAAACTGATGTGCGATGCATAATCCCCACAGTGCACACACAGGACGTATGGTGCATTCGGTAGTGTATTTTAATTGTTCTTTCCTGTACATTAAAGACGAGGTGATGAACTGACATGATTTGAATCTTTCAGTCTTATATACATTTGCTAGTTACTTAGTAGTAATTATTTTAGGTTTGGGATTTTTTTTTTTTGTTAGTTTTTGTTTATGAATCTGCAAAAGAAACAGGGTCAGGACCAGGCCGTTCTAACTCTAACTGGACATTTTATGCTCATATTAGAGTCAGCATTTGATAGATGACAGGAAATGGATTGAGAGAGATGTGAAATTACATGTGACAATGCAACAAAAGTCTCTAGCCTGACGTCCTTCCCATTCCCGTCACTGGTCTGTGTCTTAAAGCCGACATGCTTATTATCAGTTGAGCTGATAATGAATATAATTTGCATGTGACTATTAATGACACCAGGTGGGGGCAGTCGACGCCATTTCTTCTCATTAAACAAAAATTAATACTCACAAATGACAGCACCACTCAATGATGTCACTTTGGGAAGGTACATCGGTAGAGGAAAAAAAGTTTGATCTGAATTTGCGCTGCCTTATCTTCACTGGCGCTTCAGCCCACCACAGCTAAAGTACATCATGCTCAGTTTACACAATGATAGTTGCGATGTCAGATCTGATATGTCCTGGAGCAGTGTGCACTGTGGAGTGTCGGGATGAGCGTGTAAACAAGGATATGACTTGCTTAAACTGGCAACCTTCTTTGGAAAAAAAAACAAAACAAAGATAAGAAACAGTAGTGTTTTTCCTTTCTGAGAATCAAAATATCATAAAAAAATTAATTTCCTGCCCATGAAGTACTATAGTGTCAGTGTATCTACGGTGTAAACAGGTTTTCAATCACTGACAATCAGATATTGATCAGAGCATTTATTGCTCATATAGTTTTATGCTGAAGCTGAGCACAGGTCTTATTCACTCATCCTAAGCAGTAGTTACTGTACATAGTCTTTAGTGTTAGATCTCTGGCTGCTGGTGAAGTCTGTCGTGTTAAAACACAATGTGGTAGTTAGACAGCAGCAGGGCTTTGCAGGCCCATAAGCCATGGCCTGATCCTTGACATATAAAGACAGGGGCGGCCATCTGCCCAGATGAGACACTTCAATAGACACAGGCTCTCTCTCTCATGCACTCTCTCTCTCTCTCTCTCTCTCTGCTTCTCAATCGTGACTCAACACACATGCAATTTACACTGGTTCGGAGCGTTTCTGTCCGTCATCTGTCTCAAGGGCTGGAAGGCAGCTGTGGTGGTCACAGATAGCGACTTAGCTCCCAGCTATTCGGTTTGCCTGAAGGCCGTACATTCAGATTCCAAATTCAAGGCCTTGGTGTCTGCTTGAAAATTTGAATATGAAAAGGTCAGGCAGCTGAGAAAGAGGGAGGGAACATACAGTAACTGGAAGAAAGAATATGTGAGATAAACTGCGCAAGATGTAAAATAGAGAGAGAAAAAAAAAAACACACCAAGACCAGCATAAAATCTAGTTGGGTTTGACGGTGTGTGGGAACATGTGTATTCATAAGTGCACACAAGTGTACTGATAGTTTTGCCTGCACAATGTTTCACAGCAGTTGGGTTTAATGTCTCAACTGGAGATTTTTTTTTTTTTGCACAATCAGTGCTGTAAAGTTTTTATGAGCAGGGTCTTTTTAATGTTTGCTTTGCATGTTCTATTAGGGTTGATATGATGGTGATAAAGGTTGTAAGATAGTAATGCTCATTGACAGTCACTAGCAATAAAAGGGAGCAATTCAGCCATAAAATGTAATTGATGTGCTATTGAACACAGGTCAATAAACTTTAAATAGACTTTTAATTATGTGGGGGGGATTCATTCAGCATGGGTGAACAAAATGTGCTTGGTGGGAAACACTGAATATTAAAAAACCTTAAAGTCATGACTTTTCATACAGTCCCGTATGTTTATAATTAACTATTTGTTCTGGCAGTATTTAATAATATATTACTTTCATAGTGAAACTGAATAACATCAGGTGCTGCACTCATATCTATAATGCAGATCATTAATGTAACACCACCACTCCCCGGGGCGTTGTACTCTTACAGAGGATCAATCAATGGACATCTACGCCTCTCAACTTCGCATACTGAATATTTCATGCCGCAGAAAACTGATCACTGACAATGTTCTCAGTCATATTTCATATTTCATATTTCATATTCATTCCACGCTGTCTCCCATCTCATGAGTCCCTGATCACTCGTGAAATTGCGACGCTAACTTAGGCCATCATCCCTCATCGAGTCAAGTTCTGTTACCAGCATTCTTATGATATTATTACCCGTACTGCTTCCCACACATGCAAATAACTCGCCTTTCCCGCCACTATCTCACACTGCGGTTGAAATAGCTGAGACTAAAATACAACTTGTGTAACATTGATTTGAAATTCAATCTAGACAACTACCTTAGGGCCCTGGGCCAGTTCTTAGATCCCCCTCTAATACCGCACTGCTAGAGGAAGCAACAAAGCAGCATGAGTGGAGGAAAATAGAGAGAAATACGCAGACAGAGAGTCAGTAGCACATACAAACCCTATGGACACTATATGGACACACAGTGTGCTGCGGTTTGCAGATGTACTGTATACACATGCACACACCACAGCCTTGTCAGTCTTTGCCTGTGCTCCCCCTGATATTTGTGCATTTGGTGCTAATGACAGACAAATCTCCTCTGACATAAATCATGAAGTGTCCTGAATATATCACACAAAACATTTACATTTCTCCAAAAATCTCAACTCCAAAAATAACTCTTGCCAGACTATTTCACGGCCAATAATTTATTATCTTAGTTGTTTTCTGGTTAAAATGGGAGGGGGGGGGCAGCGAGGAAAAAAGCAAGGAGGTGGTTGATGGGAGAAATTGGACAGATTGAAGAGATAATTTTTTAAAAAACAAGTAGAAGAAGAAAATGGAGAAGCAGAGGTGGAAACTGCTGGATGCTTGACAGTTAGTATAAATTAAGTGAGGCTGGTTAGATGTAATTTCATTTGCCTGCATGGTAACAGAATTCCTATTTTAAAGCAGGTTAGAAAACACGAAGCACAGTCCAATATTAACAGATCTCCATTCATTCACTTTCTCTCTCCATATTTCCAGGAACAGAATGCAAATATTTTTCCTGTTATTATCTTTTATGGACAATCCAATACAAGCCTTAAACAAGTAAAGCCTCAAGGGAGCATTAGTGCAGGCTGTCTTGCTGGTTACATGCATATGCAATGGTTAGTTTAATCGGGTTTTATTTCCATCTCTAACATCCATCACTAATAAGAGGAGGTGGGCACATAGTTATTGTGCGTGTATGTGTTTGCGTGTCCATGCACACACACACACACACACACACACACATGCACAAGACAGAGGGTCAGACAGAGACAAAGAGGCCTGTCAGTGGGGGGCGAAAATCCACTGTGTATTACCAATAGATGACAGATCTCCTGTGCGCCTTCTCCATCTCTCCCTCTCGCTTTCTCTCCTTCCCTCTGTTGGATCAGGAGAGGTTACTATAGCACTGTGTCAGCGTGCTGCAAGATTCCACTGTTCCAGCGTTTCACAGTGATTTGGATGTTGAATATTGCCTGATTATAACCTGTCATCTGCAGCGAACCCTCACCACAGGGCTGAGAGAAAACAAACGACATATACAGTCTCTCATTAGATTTCATTTAATAGGTGACTTGGAAGTGGTTAGTGCCTTGGTTTTCGCTCACTGGGTTCGTCTCTGCTGCCCCCTCTCTGTCACAAGCGTTACATCGTTACTCTGGCTGTGTGATAGGGTATTTGTGTGTCTCTTTGTACATACATGTATGCATGTGCATGAGCATATGTGTGTGCATGTGTTTGTGAGAGGGAGAGAGTGATAGAGGGAGAGTGCATACCAAGTCAGGGCCACATCTGTTGTGGTCTTCCCCCAACCCCACCCCTGCTCCCTCCCATCTTTCTCTAATCTAACCTCCACTATGCAGGTCTAAGCTTATGAAAAAGCATTAAATCTGCCAAGTCAGCGCAAACTGAGTCCACATAGGCATGCAGTTCTTTTTCACCACTTCATACACACACACACACACACACACACACACACACACACACACACACTGCTGAATGATGCAGCATGCTAACTGTAGCCTGATCGCACACTCCTACTGATAAAGGGCCTTTTTATTATCAAGGACATAGCCTAATGCCTGTCAGTCAGCTTTACCTGACATATTTTGCACAGTGAAAAAAAAAAAAGAAGAAAAACAAAACAAAAATTGGCTGCAGGTTTTGGAAGAAAAGTGAAGACAAGCAAAAAAGAAAGTGAAGACAAGCAAGCAGTTCCTCATTCAGAAACAACCTTCAACTTTAGACTGTCTTTCTGTTTCTTTCAAACTCACAAAGTAACTTTTGAAAGTTCAGACTGTTATTGAACCACTTAGAGAATGATGAAAAAATCCACATCTCATTGATCTTAGCATCTTTTTGTGCCTCTAAGCCTTTTCAGCAACCAGCAATCTATACACTATAAGGCACATTGATAATGGCGTATTTGAATTAAAATAATAATATAATAAGTGCCTCACAGGTGCTTGGAGCACTCCAGCTCATAAGGTCACCTTTTCTTCCACTCCTGCATTAGCTACACAGTATCTTATTATTATTCCCTGCTATGCACCATGAAAATAAAAAAAAGAGTCCATCCTCTCCTCCCCCTGAGTGGGACAAAAGGGATCACAATAGCAGCAATTGATTTACCAGTAAGTGTGGTGGTTTCTCGGCCATGTAAAGAGATTAGAGGTTATTTTCTTTTGTCAGTGGTTTGGCTTTTCAAGAAAAGAGGAGGGGGCGAGAGAATAATGCACCTCTCCACCCTGAAGTCCAATCCACAGTGATGGAGTGGAGGAGGGGAGGAAAGGTAAAGGGTAGAGAGGGAGAGGATAAAGTATGTGGCAGCATGTTTGAGACAGACTGTGTTACGGTGCAGGATATTATGTGTGCGAGAAAGAGGAAACAAGTGTGAATGTCGACTGATGATATCCTACTGCCACAAGCGGAGAGAAGCCGAGACAGGCAAAAAAGACACTTCTAGCTGTGCCTGTACTTCTTATTATATATATTTTTACTTATGTAAGATATACATAAGTAAAAATAAATTCTACTAAAGATAAATGGGTGCCTTTGAACGGTCCTGCTGATGTTATGTTTAACGTGTCCCTGCCCCCCCTGTTTTTCAGGCAGACCCGGGAGCAGGAAACCCCTCCAGACTTCTTCTACTTCTCCGACTTTGAGAGGCACAACGCTGAGATTGCTGCTTTTCACTTGGACAGGTGGGTTTTTGCCAACTTTTTAACTGTGCTGAGATTTTAAATCATCTTTCACAGTCACACATGATGCGTTTGTTCACATAGACAGCGCCACCTCAGCCCCTTTATAAACCACTGGCGCGTCTTAATGTATGTAAAATGTCAAGTGCATGGGGGATTAGTTAACACATGTACATCTCCTCTACGTGCTGCAGAGCATAATGGCTTTCACATGATCCTTTAACTCTAAGAACACATTAAAAACAATACTTTTCAAAAGGAGAGGAAAAAGGGAGGATGATTAACGGACAACAGTTAATCTTAGAATGTGCAAAGGGCATTGTAATTATTTCACACTTGCACACACAGACACAAAATTGCTCTTATTTGAGTTCAGTGGCACGCGTTTACAATGGCAAAGAAGTAGCGCCACACAAACGCAGACTTTAGTTTGCATGCACCATGCAAAACCTGCTCATGACTGACGGTCCAGTTGTTATGACAAGACACACACCTGGATGCACATCGGTGCCAGTGCTTAGTTTATGAATCATAATGAATCAGGTATGAGGAGTAGCCTTCTCAAAATCTCTCAGTAATTCAGTTTTATCAGAAGAAGAAAAATCAATGCTTTGCATTTATTACTGATAAATCTCAGTGCTCTTAACCTGGGTACGTTCTCACCATCTACTGTGAACTTCAGTATGCAAAGTGCACATTAACAGACACATTAATGTGCTCTCACAGCAACACACACACGCCCGTGTGCACACTAATGTACACACACTCACAGGTGCTCCTTTGTCAACAGAGCCTTACATGACAGTGCAGTTTTTCAGCCCCTGAATGGTGTCCTCTGTAAGCTTAAGTTTCGCCAACTCTGTTCGACCCAGCCAGTCTGTCTGAGTGTCTGCCTGCTCCCAGGAGGCTTAGTCTTACTCTCAAACTGGTCAGGGTCATTTGGACTGAAAACATACGGTGAGAAGCTCTAAACAGAGGGCTGAATAGGTATTATGTTCTAACATGGGATTATGACAAGTGAACGAAAGAGACAGAGAGAGACAGAGAGACAGAGAGAGAGAGACATATGCAGGCGGATCCGGAGCAAAAGAAGAACATGACACAAAGTTGAGAGCAGAAATAAATGAATCGCTAACAGAATACAAGCAGACAATCAGATCAGGACCATAAAAATGTGTATTTATCTCTTTTTGAGTCTGTGCTGGCGAGACAGACTCTCAGACATCCCTGTTTTGTTTGTAAGCAGATAGTGACGGCCAATGAATGCTGCTTCTGATGCCAATCACAGCAGACAAAAAGCACTGTAGAGATAATGAATTATTAATTCCTCTCATATGCTGAAAGCACACAGATCATGTTCTGAACTGACAAGTCTGATAGGAAATCGCTAAATATTGTTCTTCTGTGAAGAAAAGGATCCTAATGTTCCACTTTTTCTGTCTCTGCTGAGACAATAATGGACACATGTTTGCAGATGCAAAAAATTGAAAATTATCTGGCTGGCTGGAGATGCTGGGTAACTGCAGCTGTCCAAAAGAAAGTCGAGTTGAAACTTTCTGTGAGAGTAAAATTTAAGTACTGATCTACTCTGCGATGTCAATATCAAGGTCACATTACTTTGTTATACATAAAGTTACTCAACTGAAAACGAATAAAGTCAGATGACTGTGTTTTAAATTGTATATAATATGATTGTCTCTCGGCCCGTCTCGCTTCAGGATCCTTGATTTCCGCAGAGTGCCCCCAGTAGCAGGACGACTTGTCAACATGACAAGAGAGATCAGAGATGTGACACGTGATAAGAAGCTGTGGAGGACGTTCTTCATCTCACCAGGTAGTGACTCTGTCGGACTCTGCATGTCAGCGCAGCGTCAGAACTACTTGGTCTCATCCGGTTTGACAGGGCACAGCCAAAAGCACAGCCAAAAGACAACGGCTTCACTTATGAAACACAACTGCTATAAGTAAACTGAGTTATGCTCAGATTGGATTAAGTGTGTTTGTATATTTGTAGTGTGTGTCTCAGAGCGGTAATAAAAAGTCTCAAGTTTGCCATGTGGGACAATAAATAAAGCCAAATCCAAACATCACCACAGGGTGGCACTGTAAGTCACGTTACTCCCAAAAGCACTACAAAGCAGGATTTCATATAACCAAGGAAATGAATGTATGGCATCAGTAAAATATCAGTGATCTTCATTACAGGAAATTATGACCCAATGCAGACAAAGGAAAAAATGTATGTCAAATAATTTGTACTACTCAAAGATAATCAACACTAGAAAAACATCACTGTCACACTCAGACACATTACGCACAACTGTCTTCTTTTCTAAACCAGCATGGTTTCCTTTGCTCTTCTCAGCCAACAACGTCTGCTTCTATGGTGAATGCTCATACTACTGCTCCACTGAGCATGCTCTGTGCGGGAAACCGGACCAGATTGAAGGATCACTAGCAGCCTTCCTGCCAGATCTGAATCTAGCCAAACGCAAGACCTGGAGAAACCCCTGGAGACGCTCCTACCACAAACGCAAGAAAGCAGAGTGAGGAAAAGTGCACCTCAGTTAATGAATCTGTGAGCACTGACACACCTCATGACATCAGAGACTATATTTTTCTCATTCTCTGCATATTTCCAGGTGGGAGGTGGACCCAGACTACTGTGACGAAGTAAAGCAGACTCCCCCGTATGATCGTGGTACTCGACTGCTGGATGTCATGGACATGACCATCTTTGACTTCCTAATGGGTAAGTGGTAAAGATTTTGGGTGTGAGCTAGAATGCAAACATATTAAAATGTCTCTGCTACAATCTACTGTGTATTTACATACTGACTCATCTTTTCATGCAGGTAATATGGATCGTCATCATTATGAAACTTTTGAGAAGTTTGGGAATGACACGTTCATCATTCATCTAGACAACGGAAGAGGGTAAAGACCTTCATTAGGTTTTGAAGTGTATGAGCAGTTAGCAAATATTTGATTTATTAAAATAAATTAATTGAAATCAGCCAACTCACTTTAAATATCTCTCACGTTCTTAGGAGAGTAAAGCAGAGCTACATTAGGGGTGGGCGATATGGGCAAAGAAAAACATCTTTTTTTTTAACAAAACAAAACTCTTACAGGACATATTTGGATGGACAGAATGTTTCACAACGACAGCTCTTGTTTATTTTCTTTCAATTCAATCATTCAATAGACTCCCAATGAAACTCAATGTAGAGAAATGGGCAAACATTCAGCTTCTCTGTTCTGAGGTCAATTGTGCACCAAACAAGCAGGAGCTAATAAATGGCACAGATCGGTCGTTGAGTTGCGCTTCACTGTTACAGTTTTTTGACAAATCTTGCAGATAATGCAATGTTTCCCCTTGACAACATCACAGCAGAGCGCTATGGGTTAGGTCCTTTGCTAGGTAACCTAGCAACGCCGGGTTACCAACCCAGAATAAACGCTCACTTTTTTGTGGAATGAAATTGACAATTTGAGACTTTCCCATACGACAATACAATCAACAATCAACAGACGTCCATTACTTCAAACCTGGTCTTTTTTTGCAGTGGCATTGAGAATACAGCAATTGTGTTGCGCCACTGCAGAGTACATGTAGGGGAAACACTGTGACGTTATTTTGACCAATGAACCAACCAAACCGTTTCCAGACAAAGTGAGATAGACCCCTGTCTCACCACTAAATGATACGCTGGGCTCGTTTCCTCCCTGGGATCTATGATTCATGTGTTGTGAATTTGGCGAATTAGAACTTTTATGCACTGTCCATTTATGTCTCTGTACATTTCGTTACCAGATAGTGTAAATATTCGATAATGTAAAGTTGCACATTGTCAAAACAACATTGACGATACTATCGTAAACAATATCGCCCACCTCTAATCTAATCTTGTGGAGGAATATTGGTCTTTAAATCAGCGCTGTTTGTGATTAAGCTCTAATTAATTTGTATTCACATGCTTATAGGTTTGGAAAACACTCCCATGATGAATTGTCAATCCTGGTTCCCCTCAGCCAGTGCTGCAGGTCAGACTTTAAGTTATACATTCCTAGTATTTGTTTGTTTGTTTGTTTGTTTTGGGGTAGATTTTGTTTCTGTCTTTGTTGCAAAGCTTTGGTTTTTTGTTTGTTTGTTTTGATGTAGATTCTGTTACTGTTTGTGTGACTTGTGTTTTTGTGTAAATACTGATTATCTGGCTATTTGAGGTACATTTTAAATAACCTCTTTAATTATCCTTACGCCCATGCATCTAGGGTGAGGAAGTCCACATACCTGCGTCTCCAGCTGCTGGCCAAAGAGGGGTACCAGCTGAGCTCCCTAATGGAGGAGTCTCTGCTGCGTGACCGACTGTCACCTGTCCTCATCCAGGCTCACCTCCAGGCCATGGACCGCAGGCTCCGGGTGGTGCTGCAAGTTCTTGCTGGCTGCATAGAAAAAGAAGGCTATGTTAGTGTTGTGGAGGACGATTTAGTCGGGGACCCAACCACCCACAGGAGTCATGGTCAGAGGTAGTGAGGACGTTGCTTAAAGGCGTCAGGGACCAGCAATGGACCACTTCTGTGGCTTCTGACCAATGGGATAGGACCAAACATCCTACTGCTGATATGAAGCTGAATTCAGTGAATTCCAAGACTTGCCATCATTGCCTCTATGGAACCAGCTGTTTAAGTGTGTTTATCGAAGAAACTGTTCACAGATGCTCACACAGAGGCTTTGTATTTGTTCGATACAGATGTATTTTTGTTTAGGAGATGTTGTATAAGACATACAAGAACCACTGCTGTGTTCTGATTTTGTCCTTTTTGTTTTCAATATGGTGTTATCAGCTTGTTTTTTGATTTTTTTGTGTGTTTTATAATTTTAGTGTATAACCAAATCAGAAATGACACTGACTGGACATCTTATGGCCAGACAATAAGCTTTATCATGGTGTATGAAAGGGTACAGGAAAGGCTATGGAAGTTTTGAGATGTTTTGTTCATTAAACCCTGTTAGAAAATATAGTTTTTGATTGTTAGGTTAATCAATTGGAGAAGCTATGTTAGGCCTGGAACAACAACAAAGAGGAAATAAGAGTTTCTTAGTTGTGTTTTCTATCTGTCTTTATGCTTTGACATGGAGAAGACAAATTGTAAATGTTATTACATACTCCTGAACAGCATAAATCCAATTTCAAGCATATTATTCACTGTAATTGAAACAGTACATTGACTCTGCCTTATTCCAGTTTCCAGTGACTCTTTTTGTTTTCTCCACTGCAGTTAAGCTCGCACTACATGTAGTACAACAGCACAGACCTAAAATATAAAAATCTAAATCAAACACATTCTAAAGTTTAAGAATTGAGCCCATAATAATGTACTAATTAGCGTGGTTAAATGATGTGTCAGTTCATTCGAATGCACCACCCTTCTTTACTGCAGACCTTAAACATTTGGTATTGTCCTGTATAAGATGATTTTACAAATTATGCAATGTTACAGTTTGTATGTTGTTTCATTTTATGAGATTTCAAGTGTCCAAATGAGTATTTATTGGTGCACTACAAAGAGTGAAAGTGATTTAATCAATTCTAGGTTATTGTTTTGCTTAATGTTATTTTATAGGAAAATATAGAGGACATGTTTAACATTTGAATGCTATTTCAAATCTGGTTGTTTTTATTTTCAGTTAATAGGAAGAACTAAGCTATTTGATTTTGGACATTAAGTTGTTGTGGTACCAGTGCAATTTTCAGTTTCCTTTAAGGGTCCTGTGTATTGGCTAACCCAGTGCCTGTGCAATGACAGAAATTGAGTACTTGAATGTTTTGGGGTTGGCAGTACGAACAGGATTTATAGAGCTAACTGTGTAAACTTGGGAGCTAAACTCAAGTCTGCTTGGGGTTGATGAAGAGATTCAAATGCCTAATCCCACCACAGTAAAAACCTTGGCACTGTTTTCATATTCTCAGTGTAAATACTTATAAATTCTTTGAAGATCTAACAACCTGCACCGCACAGTGATTTGCTTGTTTTCTGCTATTGCATTGTTACTGTGAAGATATGTTTACTAAATGATTAAAGTGTGCAATAAAACAAAAGTGAGGACAAAACTCTTGTTTAGATAGCTGTTTGCATACAACTTCCTTATTTGCTGTATCTCATGAATGGGTGGAGGCAACTATCTGACTATCTGAGCCTATTTGATGGATAAGGACGAACCTCCATCATTTAATAGCAGTAACTGCTTGAAAAACAACCATACAGACACACATTCAAACAATATCCTTTTAACGCACAAACTGTATGTGAGTATTTGAACACAAAAATGCTAAAATACATTAAGCTTGTATTAGATAGTTCAATAATTTCAAAGACTGGAGGCTACTGATTGTGACAGTTTCTTAGTTGCTACATGTTACATAAAGCACATCTATTGGACTCAAAGGTGAATAACATTCAGTTCAGAGTGGGTCAATTCTGCAGTCACCCTTACAGAAACTTGAGAATCAATGTCTGGAATGTACAACTATGTATTCAACCATACAAGGCTTGCAGTTTTGTTCTACAACAAATGAATATTTAGCATAGCATGTATCGTTATTCATGTTATGAGGCTGCTCAGACAGCTAGCGGCGCTGTCCGTGGTGCTGATGGAATACAACTGTGCTGGCCGTATCTCTAAAAACGAGACAACTCGGTCGCTGTCCGTGGTGCTAAATGGTTTCCAGGGAGCTATTCGTTGACCACTGCCGAGGCGCTGGCCGTGGTACTGAAAGGTCACAACGGTCCTGCTGGTGCGACAAACGGTAACCGCGGTCAGTGCGAACTATGTTCGTCTGTGTTGTTAGAGAGACGGGGCTCTGAGGAAAACGTTGAAGATGATCAGAACATTCTTGCGGTTGTGAAATTTCTGTTGTGTTATTCTTTCACCAGGAGAGGGGGCCAACGGATCACATTAATCATCGTGGCGCTCTGGAACGAGAAGTTGTGATGGGCAAAATGCGCCAGGTGGCACTAAAGCCCTAACGGCCACATTCGAGAGGTTCACATCGCTGATGGAGAGATGACGCTTTTTGACGTCTTGCGTTAAGATTGAAATCAGCAAATCCTCCCACACTGCACTGACCACTGCCATACTGAGACAATGTATAGTATAACTTGCATGTATTTTTTTTTAAATTTCTAACTCTTATTGAAAATCATTTTATTTCACCTGATCAGAGAATCTAATCCAACCCGGAAGAGTAGAGTAAACACGACTATTCCCACTCAGCCCTGGTGTTGTTTACCCTGCACAGCAATCCAGCCCACATTGTCTCGCATCATTCAGTGTCAGCCTCTCCTGCCTGGTAACAGTATCCAACGCCACTGTCCTTCCGTCTCTATGGCAACAGAGAGCGACCCCCTTACCACCCAGCCTCCCACTGATCCAGAGGTGCGTGTGACTGAGTCCTCGGCGACCCTGACCCTTACACACATCCCTCCTCCCTTTCAGTGAACTGGAATTACGCCTGAGTTTACCTTCGCATAAAAGATATCTCCCTAAAATTACATAACAAGGGAAAAGTCTCTCTATACAGACGACATATAGCTATAATAGCTATTATTATTTCAGAGGGCTAGGTTACCATTACGCACATCCCTACACAACATACACACAAACAGATCTGTGCGTTTGCCTCACGGCGTATGGCGATGGCTGACATGAGAGGAGCTTTCAAGCGCTTCTACAGATGCAGTCGTTTTTAACCCTTGTCCGTCTCGACTGATGTCAGAGCTGCAGGCGAAATCACGCTTCACCCAGGTCCGCATCGATCAAAACAAATGCGTCCCGCTGAGGAAAGCGCCATTCAGCTCACGGGCGCGAGAACCTATATGCATGTGCGTCTGGGGATACTGATTTCCAAACTGTTTAATCCTCATCAAAACATGTGTTTGTTTGTTGTTGTTGTTTTTACTTTAAAATGTGCCTGTGATGACCTTTTCACGCCAAGGAAAGAAAAAAGCTGATTCTGAATATTTCTATAACCACTGAGAAGTTTTTTACAAGCTGCACTCCCATGTGCCATGTCAGTGCAAACGGTGCAACGTCCCACTGAAATGAAGCACGCGGGGCCCGTGGACCGTGTTTTCCGGGCAGCTCGGTCACGGTGCCAATAGGCAGGAGCAGGATCTGTGTCTGAACTCATGAATTATTAAAAGACGACCGATTCGCGGCCGCAGCTAAAATTAGGAAAAGCCTATAATTAGAAAGCAGATGGAAAGCGTTCGTTTATAATAGGGCAAGGAAAGTTTTGACATTCCCAAGTGAAGATGCTCTGTGCGCGCGCGCGCGCGAGTGTGTGTGCGTGTGTCAGTCTGCGTCTGGCGACAGAGACAAAACTCCCCGTGTCTGTCGTCAAGGTCAGTCAGAGGCGCATCCTTTTGCGACATGAGCACCGAGAGAGAAATTAAACTCCAAATCAATCGCCCTTGAACCACTGCGCGCGTATGATCGTGTGCGCGCGTGTGCGCCTGCCTTACTGGCACTGCGTTACACTGCGTGCAGGCGTGAATTTGTTTAAGTGAGAGAGAGACAGAAGGAGGGTGTGTGCGCTGCTCCCCTGTTCGATCCTGTCCTTCGGAGCATGTGCGTGTGTGTGTGTGTGCGTGCCAGGAGCGACCACGGGCCATTGCCGTCATTGCCGTCATTGCATAGCGCGCGATATATATGGCGAGAGGAATAGAAGGAGGCGCCGGAGGTGAGGAGGCGAGGAGAGGAGAAGAAGAGAGGAGGTGAGGAGAGGAGAAGAGGCGAGGAGAGGAGGAGAGGAAGTGAGGAGAGGAGAAGAAGAGAGGAGGTGAGGAGAGGAGGCTTATTACTGACGCGCGCCTGCACGAGCTGCCAGTAGCCCATCATCTGTCACTCACGAGGAGGAGAGGAGAGAGAGAGGAGGAGATGGCTGAATGGGAGGAGAGTCACCCCCCACACACACACACACACACACACCCGACTTCTCCCTCACTCCTTATTTTCATTCATGGCACAATCAGCGACACACGTATACACGTATCTCCCCCACGCAGAGCCTGGCTCAGTCCCTCTCCATCAAAAGACCTCTCACTCTCACTCTCTCTCTCCGTCTCTCTCTCTCTCTCTCTCTCTCTCTCTCTCTCCCTCCCCCCCCCCCTCTCTTCCCTCCTCTCTCTCTCTCTCTCTCTCTCTCTCTCTCTCTCTGCCTCTCTCTCTCTCTCTCTCTCACGTACATTGGGACAAACACACTCCTTTCCTTTTCTTTTATTATCCAATTTCCCCCTAAACACAGACACACTCTGGCTCACTGCCCAACACAACCCCTAACTCACCTCTTTCTACCTTTCATTCTGAGATTTTGCACTTCTCTTTTGTACAGCCAATATGTCTCACACTCATTCACAAGGACACACACACACACACACACACACACCACTGATAATAACAAACGAGACAAACAAAAAGCAGGAGACAGCAAAACAACAACACAAGCAACTGCACGTGAGATGTGGATGTTAAACTCTCTCTCTCACTCTTGCACACTCGGTTGTGTTTCCTGACACACATGCAGGTTACTCACCAGCCACACACACACACACACACAGGGGGAGGGAGGGAGGGAGAGAGAGGGAGGGAGGGAGGGAGGGAGGGAGGGAGGGAGGGGCTGTTGAGAGAGCAAACCTAAGACAGAAGCACCAGGAGTGTGTCTGAGTTCAGGAGGAGAGGAAGGAGAAGCAGGTGGTCTCACAGCTCAACCACTGCTCTCCTCCCTCCCATCAGTTCATCACCAATATCTCCCTCTCTCTCTCGCTCGATCTCTCTCTCTCACGTACACACACGCGCACACACACGCAATCACGCAATCACTCCCCATCTGCTCTCCCTCACACTCACATTAGTGCGTGGTGGCTGTCGGACAGACTGCTAGACTCCCCAGCACCAGGACGACACTCGCACCCCAACACCTAACACCACCGCCGCCCCCCCCAGCTAATTCCATTATACATTCCCGACTGGAAGGAAGAGGGGCTGTCTTCTAATTGCTTTCTTATCCCCCTGAGTCCCCCCTACTCTCTCCACCTCCTCCTCTTTTCTCCCTCATCACCACCACCATCTCCACCCCCAACCCCCTCCCCTCCTCTCAACCCGCCCCTCGCCCTGTGTGCACTCAACATGGCAGCAGACAAGCAGAGGAGGGAGGCGAGCTAGAGAACATTAGAGAGAGAGAGAAGGAGAGAGAGAGAGAGAGAGAGGCAGGCGGACTGCTGCTATCAGGGAATACTGGTGCCATTTTCAGCATCGCAGGGTAAAAGGATTGAGCTCCTCCAGCTCAGCTTACCTTGGGACAGAACAGCTGAATGAGAGTGGGATTGGAGGGACAGCAATAAGAGGAGAGAACGGCTCACCCCTAACACAGGTACCATGCTTTTCCCTGTCATTTGTTTCTCCACTGTAGCAGGATATTAAATGGACAGCAGCACTGTGCGGATGAAAGTCAGAGCAAGGAGGAACGGCAGAGGGGGGCGTGTGTCTGTGTTTGTCAGCATGTGCATCTGCGTCTGTGTGTGCATGCCAAATAGAGGACAGCAGGGTCCCTCATGGGACTGCATTCTATTTTCATTTGGTGGAAGAACATTCACCTCCCACACACAAACGTACACACAAAACACAAACACACACTGCCAGTACAACACCACCTGCCTTAACCCTGTTTTCCTCTAGCATCTGTCCAAACATCAGGCACAAAGAATGAGCACAAACACAGTATCTGCCTGCAAAGCACATGGAGAAGAGAGGATGCATGAGCTGTAACCTCTCTGTCTGTGGTTTGTTGTTTTTTTTTCTCCTCCCTGGCTGTGTTCACCATCCTGAGCCTTAGGATGTGTTACGTAGTGTTATAACGGGACGCTATGTCAGAGCGATGATGTGTCATAGCTCTCTGTTTACTCTGTCTGTTGCATAAGGAGAAATCTGAAACGTGCGCACACACACACACACACACAGAGTCGCACATACATACAAACAAACACAGATCTTATGAAACCAGTGACAAAGTGCTTCTTTTAATCTGTGTTTACTTGAGGCATATGTATTGATTGATAAATGTATCACTGTCTGTAATGTGTAATCACAGAGCATCACCAGCATAGTTGTTAAAGGTTACAGGCTGTGGTTTCGCCTGATGTACGCTGGCCAGTCACAGATGTATACTGAATGTGTTTGTGTGTATGTGTGTGTGTGTGTGGGAGAGAGTGTGTGTTATTGTATAGGCTGAGCAGATGCACTTCAGTGGCGGCTTTACCGCCATTAAAAGTGCCATTAAAAGATGCACTAACGCTGCAGTGTCACTGTTAATTGAAACTGATGCTACCAACAACCTCACTCACCCCACGGAGAGGGAAGGAGCGGAAGGGAGAAAGAAGGGAGAGAGGTGGGGTGAAGGGCTGGGGGGGTGACAGAGATGGAAGTGTGTGTGTGTGTGTGTGTTAGAGAGAGAGGGAGAGGGAAGAGCGCAACAGGGAGGAGGTAACGACAGAGATAACGCAGAGAGAGTGCACAGAGGTGTCAGGGACAGAAAACAGAGGTGAGATAGAACAGCGGTGGTGTGTCTGCGTGTGTGTGTGTGTGTGTGTGTGTGTGTGAGAGAGAGCCTAGAGAGAGAGGCATAATGTGTACAGAGGAGTAAGAATGGGAGAATGATGGAGCAGGAGAGGGAGAGTGATAAGACGTGAAGGTAAAGAAGAATATATGAATGGAAGATGAGAGCCTGATCCCCAGTAGCAGTGCCGCAACACGGCCACCATCAACACGTAAACAGATGCACTCCGATAAACTGTGTGTGTGTGTGCATGCTCACATGTGTGTGTGTGTGTGTGTGTGTTGGGGGGGTGTATAAAGGCAGTCATATTGTGGTAAAAAGAAACAGAGAGAATAAGACACTGGCTTGACACAGCATGGCATGGAAAACTGCTGCAACAAATGGGCTGGTGCACCCACGCACGCGCACGTGCACACGCGCGCACACACACACACACACGCACACTCGTCAGTTCTCCTATTCCACTGACTTTTTCTCCTTCACACACATCCACACTAACATTGGGTTTCCTGCATGATGCAACACAATGAAAGGAAGCTGATTATCATGGAGATTGGGTGGCGCATGGAGAGCAGCTTTCAGTGTGTGTGTGTGTGTGTGGTGTGTGTGATGGTCAGTAAAGGTCACAGTGAAATTGGCAAATCATTGCTGTGGTGAAATGAAAGGTGAAAGCTCCCCTCCCCTGCCTTCTCGTTCCTCTTCCTTCCTCTCGCTCTCTGTCTCTCGGTCTCAGACCAAAACAAATATGTGAGGTCAGGGAGAGGAGACGAGAGAAAAAACTGGCAAAACAGAAACAGATAGAAGACAGGACTGAGAAACAACAGCTTATTGAAACAAGTGATAAGGGAAGAGGACATGCAACGTTCACTGTGTTACAACAGTCTCACATTTTTACGTTTGAATCTCTGATCTGTCGTCTGTTTACATTTAATTTCTCAATGACTCTATCCCCTTTTTACAACAGACCACTTTGTGCGTGTGCATTTCGGTGGGAACGTGTGTGTGTTTATGAGTACCGCACTATAAGCCCCAAGCGCCCATCTAATTGCCCTGGGGGCTCATGGTTATTTACTGTGGGGGATTATTAGGAGACAGAGAGAGAGAGACAGGGCAGGAGAATGTTTGTCCCTCATTAAAGAGAAGTACCATGAACACAAGCACGGCTGTAGGGAGCGACTGGACCACAGCATCATCATTAAGAGCAGACAGACACACAGTCAGCTCTTAATGAATGTGGACACTTCACCTATGACTCACACCAAGCAATTTGTGTTCATACTGAATGTCAATCCTTGTTTTTATAAATAGTATATTTAGAACATATTTATACAGTTGTGCCTATTGTCTTTGCTGCTAATAGGTTTAACTGTTTTTCCATAATGTAGTTGACAATAAGGAGATGAAGCTACACCATAGAGGCACAATACGTCTATATCTTGTGCACAAGGACCAAATAAGCTGTGGGCCCCAGTTGAGTATTATTAGACCTATTTATGAGACAGGATCTCAAGATTGGGTAAATGTGCTAAAAGCAACAAATGGGGCCTTTTAAATTAAGTCCAGCTTTCAAAGCCACTAAGATCTGAGGGCCCATTGGTCATCTAGGCTTGGCTGTACATCTTATGGTACCACACACTGTGCTTTGACAGTGAATTGAATTCATTTTAGCTGTACAGTGCCTAATGTGTGCAATTATCTCAAGGCACATTATATAGTAATATTGTAAATTTAATTGAATTCAATTCTGAATGGCCACAAGGTGTGCAGTATTTTCTAAACCGTCCCATCAGCGCAAGCAGCACAATATGACCCATAGTTACGTTTTATTGTTTGGCAATCCCACAGCGGACGTAGCAGTTATGACGGGAGTAAAGGAGGAAGTCAGGTGATGTTTTATAAAGAGACACTGCCTCTACGTCAAGGGTTAGATGAATTAAACCAATAATTATTATTGTTTTTTTTATCCATGACCACTCCAAAACCGTAAAAGCATTCATTACAATAACAATGACAACAAAGGTCCTCAAACCCTTAGGAAAGAGCTTCTTTTACCCCAAAGTTTTTCCTATCTTTACCTAATTGTATCCATGTCGTGCTTGTGCCTAAACCTAACCAAACTGTGACCTTTCCAAAACCTTAAACCTCCAATAAGAGGACTGGAAAAAAAAACAATATGACTGTTCAGGTTGAAGGACTTATTGATATTTCCCATAAAATGTTTGATGTAGAGGTCTGTTTCAGATTTAATCTGTAACAGCTGTTATCAGGGTAAGGTCCTTGCACGCACGCGCACGCACACACACACACACAAACAAAGGTCCAAGTGGCTACACACTCTCTGGAGGCATACCAACTTCTGGATGCATGATTTACTTTGCATCATCTGTGACATCAAATACACAAACAGAAACACACACACGCTCACAAAAGTATAAACATATGGTCTGCAACAGAATGTTATGACCAAACCCCAATATATGTGCAAGTACAAACAGACAACACAAAATACAAATACTTCTCTGCCATCTTTCCTCCATAGAAAAAAAAACTTTGCCTTCATCTTCACATGCATCCTGCAATCTCACTCAAGCACACACATATTTACTAGGAACTCAGCATGAGTGCAGTGTGAGAGGGCGGGTACACGCTGTTCCAGTGCACCATGGCTGCTAACCTAGATCTGATTACATGGAGTTGCTCCAAGCATGCACAACTCTGTGTGTGTGTGTGTGTGTGTGTGTGTGTGTGTGTGTGTGTCCATGCATGCATGCATGTGTCTGGACTTGGGCCTAATGCATTTTGCAGGTAATACGTTTTTATTGGACTTGCAAGGACAGCAGCGGTGCAGTGTGTTTGTCTGTAGTGAGGACTGATGTATTCCCCTCCATGAGTGAGAAACATCAGAGCGAGGGGGGGGGCGGGGGCGTGGGGGGGGGACAAGGGGGACGGTGGAGAGGAAGAGCACGGGGTTACTGCAGGGAAGAGAAGACAGAGGTTGGGATGAGATGGAGGAGGGGGCAGCGGAGGAAGAGAAGAGGAGGCTCATCTGTATGCTGGTTACTGCGTGCTGCTTGTTTGATCTGGAGGGAGTACTTAGTGCTGGATAGTGGGATGCTGCAGAGTGGAGAAGGCAAAAATAAGCGCTGTGTGTGTGTGTGTGTGTGTGTGTGTGTGTGTGTGTGTGTGTGTGATTAGGTGCAAGGTGTTGGGTGCAGCACTCTGCTCATTAAAGGATCTGGCTGCTGTCCAACTCTGTGCAGTTCATCAACCGTCCTTCATGTCTCTCATCCTCTTCCTCCTCTCTCATCCAATCATCTGTCCTCTCCCCCCGTCCTCACACGTCTCTTCACTTCTCAGTTTTTACTCCTCTTCTTTCTCAGCGTCCCATCCTCCCATCCCAGATTACTGAAACAAAACACTTCTTCCACTCTATGGTGTTGCCGACAGACAGAAAGAGGGCACCTTTCATCACTGATGAGTATTTGAGCAAATGCCCTTTAAGGCCCTTTCATGTATTTAAAGCCGTACATTACACTTTAATGTTCATCTAACGTCATAAACACACCTTCATATATCCACAGATATAATACATTGTGTATGTGGTTGAATGGTTTTTTGTATGTTCTACTACACTCACCAAAGAATCAAGGCTGAAATCACGTGTTCCATTAAGAAAAAAACACACACAATACCCTAATATGCTGCATATATATATATATATATATATATATATATATATATATATATATATATATATATATATATATATACACATACATACATACATACACACACACACACACACACACACACACACACACACATATATATGTATGTATGTATGCATGTATGTATACCAGTGACTGAGGAAATGCTAAATCAGGGCTTTGACTCAGCTTCAGCCAGGACTGGAGCGAGTTAGTCACTTCACTCACTGTTTAGAAAGCACTATTTTGTGAATGATATATGTTAATCATTATTAATAACGTTTTTTAAGGTGAGTGTGTAATTTCAGGGCAGAGTTTTTATTTGCCTGCACAGCTGTTCAGCACAATAACCGGCAAGCAAGCGTAATTCTATTTGTGGTGCGCTTCAAGAGACTCAAGCGAGTATATGTGTATTTGTACTTACGTTCAGATAAACGAGTGACTTGGAAAAGCCTTCACCACTGCCGTCGAGCTTCCTGCCCAAGAAAAGGGAGAGAAAGACTGAGTGGGGAACAGGAAAAGCAAATTGACAGTAATCTTAGAGTTATTCTTTGTATGTTTGTGTAAAGAAGAAGAAAAACAGGGGGGTGGAAATAACAGTTCGAGAATACAGGGATTGGATGTGTGTGATGGTAACAGGCAACTGCAAGAATGCTGCAGGAACCTGAAACTGTCTCTCCTGTGCTCCTGTGCTGAGCAGCAATAACATCACTTGTAAAAGTACAAAATAACTTTTCTACCCAACCCTCCTTTCTGTGCCTTCAAACAGCTGCTGGAGTTACATAATGCTGAGGTAAAAAAAAGAAAAAAAAACAGATCAGAGGCTGAGAGAGAGGCAGACAGGAACCGAGTGGGGGGAAAAAATGATGCAGATCAAAACCAGTCGTGTTATAACACATATTTCCATATCTAAAATCACGACCACTGCCTGACAAAAAAAACCCTCCCAGGTAGTCATGGGACAGACTGCACGCTCACTTTATCCTGACACCTACAAATAAAACATTTATTTCAAACACGTAACATTTCCCTATGGATTCATTACAAAATCATTTTGCTAAACTTTTACATTGCCCCACATGCTGATGAACCGATAATCATGTGCATCCGTCCAGCAGGCAGGTTTAAGGTCACTGAGCTGCACAGCATCGGGGCAGAAATAGTCCTCCTACACATAAATACTTGATTATCTTTTTTTGAACTTTGACTTGTCATCTCACTAACCAATTATAGCGTGGAATTGCAGAGTCTTGATTTGGATGATGGCGATGTGTCTGATCGGGCGGGAGGGACCAAAGGATGTGGACAGACAATGCAGCCCCTCACGAGTCCCCGCTGAGTAAATTAGCCGAACCACATATTCAGTGCTGTTGCTAGGTTGCGTGTGTGTGTGTGTGTGTGTCTGCTTACATGCGTGTGTGCATATGTTTTGCTTGAGTGCATCCATGCTATGGACACAAAGTGGGTTCTCTGCCTGTGAATTAGCTTCCATAGCAACCAGTGCCACACAGTCAGCCAGTCAGGCTCTGGAGTGAATGAACGGCGCTCGGCTCGTGCGATCTGAAAGTGGGCGCAGGCCTGATGCCAAATCTACGTACGGTGGGCACAAGCGCCTGTGAAAAGGGCACAGATGTTGGGCTGTTGCTGTGGTGACAGGAGGGGTGGTGGCTGGAGGAGAGTGGGGGGGGGGTTACAATGTGAATTGGTACGTGGATGGCACAAAAAGTCAAAAGCAGCATTTCAGTTCAGTGTGACGATGGAGCTGCTCTGTCTGTTTGACGCTCCTTCAGTTTGTTTTCCTACTGTTTCTCCACTGCTATTTTTGTTTGCTGCTCAGTATCTCTCTGCTCTTCATCCCTCGTTCTACCTCTGTTTGATTTCCTTCTTATCTCTCTCTTCCTCTCCCTATTTGCTTTCCTCATTCCTCGCTCTGTGTCTCTGAGAAAGAGGTTGCGCCATTGCGGAGGTGGGTGTAGTGCGGGGGCAGAGGAGTTTGTTTTTTTTTTTATCGGAGTGTTATTGTCAGAGCTGGCCCATCACCTTGGATACACACACACATGCACCCACACACACACTCACCTCATACGTCAAAGACGTGTCAGACGCTACCAACTCACGGCCAAGGTTTTTGGTTCAACAGGCCCCAAGTTACACACTGAAGAAACATTTGAAACAAAACAATTGTGGTACAGACGTCAGAGATGGACTTTATGTTGGCTTGAGATTTAGATGATAGCCACATCCCAAGGTGTGTTGTTCATTCACCCATTGTCAGCATCCAGCTAATTGCCAATGTTCTCATGCAGAGAAAACATGAGGGATATTCTAACGACCTCTCACTCAAATGTCTATCGACTGACCTCCGAGTAGCCATGGCAGCCAAGATGAAAGCATAGACACACACACCTATTCACACACACACGCACACACATATTCACACCGAAAACACAAAGTCACCCGAGGCTCACATGAGACAAGGGATGAGTCTGAGCCAGAATTTGAAATTAAATTATAATTTGATATCATCAATTATCTCACGTTCATGTATTTCCACTGTGGTGAGCAAAACATAATGAATGCAGAGAATGGAGCTGCCAGGCTATTGTGTGCTCTATTATTGCTTTATTATACCTATCATCACTTTTGTGGAGATAGAACCATGTGTGTTGAGCAATTGCACAAGGAAGGAAGGTGAGAAAAGGAGAAAGATGAAGGCTGTGGAACGGGGTTAGTTGGAAAGTAAGAACAGCAACCAATCAGACACCTGCATTCACATACACACACCCACACATATACACACATATACACACCTACACATATACACACTTATACACGCCCACTAACACGTAAACATACAAATATAGGTGAAGAAGCACAGCTGGGAAATCTGTAACTCTGTGTGTGTGTGTGTGTGTGTGTGTGTGTGTGTGTGTGTGTGTGTGTGTGTGTGTGCGCGCGCACCCCTCATGTTTGTGCATGCATCCAAAATCAAGACCAAGTTTCAGTTTGTTCAACCATGTCTCTCATTTAAATGGAGAAACACACTCGCACAAGCCTGGATTGACATGCACACACACTCCTGGCAACACGTTCACTAATTCATCCCGACACACACACACACACACACCTGCAGCCATAGGCTACATAGTAATGCATACTAAAAAGAGCTGGATAAGGTGAAGAGAGAGATGGATGAGACAAGCGAGGGTCGGAGGGATGGATGGATAGATGGAGGGAGGGATGGAGGGGAGGCCAGTGACAGGGATCTGTGAGATCAGTAATGAGATCTCAGTGAGTCAGACAGGATGCTGCACACATGTCCTGGCTGGAAAACAGACATGCGGCAGGGAATGCATTACAAGGCATTAGCCTAGCTGGCTCATACCAAAACATGTAACTATGTTATAGCACGAATCACCGGCGAACACGTTGATCTTCCAGCCTAGTCATAGGTGAGGTAGAATGAGCGAAGGCCGCTAACAGTTCACAACTACCTGAACAGTTACACACACACACACCCCCTACCCCTCCAACGTTTAAATGAGAAAAGGTTAGCGTCGACACTGTGTTGCTTTCAGCGTGCGAGCTGGTATCTGAGAGTGAGTCACAGGCTTTGCTGGGAGAAGCCACAGCACGAATTTAAACATCAGAGCAGTCAACAAACCCTGGGCTATCTCTGTGGCCATATTTATTCATGTGGTTTCACACACACACACACACACACACATACAATAAAAACACATACTGAGCTTGAATACAAAGAGGAGCGCAGACGAACAAGTACGTCGCATATATGGTTAAAAGACAAAGTCGGAAATATCGTTATAGGTTTTCTCAACTAATCCCTCTGTACCATAGGCCTGATTTAATTCCTTTATTGATCTATGACAGTATAATTAATTTTGAGTCAATCCTACATACACTGGAAAGTGGCACTAATTTCTCACTAATATGCATTAATTCATTATTCTATTATTTTTTTAAATAATGTGTTACAGAAATGCAAGACAACAAAGATTCATCAACTATTCCGAGTATGTTAACGATGATATGAGAAAAAGTAAGCAGCGGGGGGTGAGAGGAAGGGATCGTCTTAAAAACAGGTCCTAAATCATAAAAAATAAAGTGAAGACTATGACAGTGTTAGTGTTGGCCCAGGGCTTTGTTGAAAAGTAGCCTACAGAACAACTTTCTATCTGAGATCAGTGAGAAATTCAATAGTTGCAGTCATTCTTCTTCTCTGTTTTTTATTTCGTTGCTACTGTAGAAGGAAGAGAAATCAGATCTCATCCATCCCTGTGTCCCTCTCACGTCATCATCCCTCTCCTCGCCTGCATCTCTCCATCCCTCTCCGTTGCTCCACCTAGCCCCCTTAACAGCTCCATCTCTCTACCCCCCTCCATCCACTGCCTTACCCCATCTCACTCTCTTTATCTTCTCTTACTGCCTTAATGTTTCACTGTTTCCTCTCTTTTCTTCTCTTTCCCTCTTCCTCCACCTCTTTCTTCCCTCTGACTCTGTATGTCTCAGTTACAGTCTATCTATGTGGTCCCTCTACTGCTCCATCAACATCCTCTAACCTCCCTCACCCTTCCCTCTCTCTTTCCTCTCCCTTTCTCCCTGTTCCCTTCCGCCTTTTTCCATCTTCGGCTCACATCTGCGAATCTAACACCAATCTTCATCCTTTTCAGCATGCTACCCTCACCCCCCCATTACACTTCATTATTGGGCCTGTTCCTTTTCGCATGGCTCTTCCCCTCCCCGTCCCCCTCTCTCACTTTCGGGATGACGCATTATTGAATATTTCTGTCTCGTTCAAGAAGCCACGTGCTTGTGCATACGTTCTCTCCCTCACACAGACACGCTCATACCTTTTGCCTGTTAATGTATTCATCGTGCATAATGTCATCTCCAAGGATAACAGCTGTGGTACTGATGCTGAAAGGATTTTAGGGGTTATGGGTAATGTAGGAAACACTGCGGTATGTGCACACCTACTAATATATGGGTATCATCTCTGAGCATCATCTATGTGTTTTGGGTTGGAAATCATGTCACCTGATGACCTTTCATATCCATCAACCAGGAGAGTTTGAAGCGTAATTGACGATCTTCTAATCAAATGGTAATTATTGTCATGACTGTTTGGAACTGAAGGCAATCAACTGAAGAGAATTTCATGCTGTTTTAGCCTCAGTCCTCTATCTTTTCCCCCTCATTTATGTTCATTAATGTGAGGAGCCACTATTGTTCCATGGATAATTCATTGACATGCATAGCAGCAGCCCCCATGTGTTTGTTTGTGTGTTTCTGCGTGTGTGTGCGTGTGTGTGTGTGTGTGTGTGTGTGTGTGCGTGTGTGTGTGTGTGTGCGTGTGTGTGCAGTGTGTATATCTTTGCCATGGTGGGCGAACAGATGCAAAAAGCATGACAAGAAAATAACCTCCCCTCCCTCCCTCCATCCCTTGTCTGAACTGATGACGAGACGCCGCTATTGCACTCCCTCTCCCCCTCTATTTTTATCATCCCCAGCCCCATCCCCCCTTCCCCATGTTGCCGTCGCTCCCTCCATCCCTCTTCTTCCTCTTTCTGCCTGTCTCTCACTCTTTCCATCTCTCTGTCCTTGGGTGTCTGCAGCCAGCTGTGTCTGTGGGCCATTAATGTCCCCCCTCCCCTCCAACCATTTTCCCCATCACTGATTCCTCCAGCAGACTCTACCCCTTCCCCCATCCTAATCTTACTCCTCCTTGCGCCTCCTCCTCCCCTCGCACTCCTCTGTCCCCGTGACCACTGGGGCTCCATTGTCACAGCAGCTGCTGATAACAGTCTCGTCCTCAGCTCGGCATTCCCTCACGCCACTGCACCAAAACCAGACGCCTGTGCACATAAACATCTGTACACATCCATAAATCCAACATGTATGTGAACACACACAAGGTATAGCAAAAACATTCAAACCCCAGAGAGCACATATTTTATACCTATCGACACGTAATACAAAGTCACTGTGTTATTACAATGCGCACACACCTACGTACACCACCAAACCCACACAGTCAGCATCCTCCCCTTTCTGTTTATGTAAACATCTTGTTGTGCTGCTTCCCTCTTGCAGCTGCCTCCTGTTATGAAAAGTTATTGCGCTGAATAATGTAGTGCCATTTACTTTTGTACACATCTTCCGCTAACTCACTCATCATAATAAAACTGATTGATCCACCTTCCCCGTGGCATGCTGATGCTAAGATAGACTTTGGCCTTTGGACGTACAGGGAGGAGAGACAGCAGGTTGTCTTTGAGAAAGTGGGCCACGGGTATTGCGTCCCCAGTGTATCTCTGCGGTCAGCAGTGGAGAGAGACTGGGGGCACATGTGATGAAGACGATGATGATTACGGTTTCCAACCTCCTGTACAGTCATGAAACCAGCACGGTGTTAAAGTAGCTTTGATTTTAAAAAAACAAAAGGATCTTACTCTATTCTCGTAAATGACCGTGTTTGGTATGCTGAATGCAAGTGTGGGATAAATAGTGCCATAAAGCTGTTGTTCATATGAACTCCAAAGAATCAGGTCTACAGCTGCCTATTCATGGATGTAGCAAACCACAGGAGACTGACCATGATAGACCCATTCTAACCTACTGGGGTCACATCTAGCAAGGGCGTGCAGAGGGAAAGATATGAAAATATATATACAAATATACAGTCAAAATCGCTATGTGTTGTTTATAGTGCTCTTCTTCTCTATTCACTTCTCTATTACACAGATTTTATACTCGGAACCCTGCATGGTAAAGTCTGTTTAGTGTCCAGTCCAAATGATTTGGTTCATTTGTGTTCTCACCTACAGCTCCTCAGGGTGTTGTCTAGGTAAGTTAGGGATTGCACCGGATGTGTGAAACCATTATAAGAAGAAAAGAATAGGGATGGTTGGGCTAGATTTGTTCACAGAGAGGCAAACTGAACAGGGTATATCGTTGGTTCCCACCCATTTGGCTTGTGATGCCCTGCAACCCAAGATCACAAGCTCTAAATGTCACCAGATTGATTCCAAACACATGGAGTGGCCTTAAAGAAGATGTAGATGTAATATTTTTATAATTACAGTAACAGAGACCATATCTCTGCTCACTCCTGTAAAGCAATACAGACTCAACCAGTGGTATTACTATACTCCACTGACTGATAAAACATGAGCCAAGAAAGGTAAGACAATAACAACAATCCATGCTGTTATTGCATGTAAACAGTATTGGTGGAAAAATAATAATAATTTGTGTTACAAATGTATTACAAGGAAGAAATTGATTCAACTCATCAAAGCAACAATTCTTAATTCCATAAATCTGAAATATCCTTTAGGCTCTCTAATGCTTTATTAGACTGCTGGGTACATTATGTGGATAGGTAGTATTGAATTAGGCCGTTTTTTGTCTCCGTACCTCCATATGTCATTGTCTTTTGAAGTGACTTGCTATTGTGTGTTTGTGTGTGTGCGTGTGTGTGTGTATGCATGCATGTTACAAATGCGTGATGTGTACAAGCATATTTGTATGATTGTCTCTGTAGTGGGCATGTTTGTGTGTGTAATGGCAGTGTTGGGGGGTGGGGGGAGAGCTTTTAATGTCATTGGGAATCTGACAAAAGCAAAATGATAGGGGGCTGCCACACACACACACACACACACACACACACACACACACACACACACACACACACACAGACATAAAAACAAGCTGTCCAAAAGGAGGAGCACACACATTCAAAATGAGGCCCGTTGATTCATCTGTGCACACACCCCCTTTCCTTCTCCTCCTCCTGTCCTTCCTTCCTTCATTCCCTCCTTCCTTCGATCCAACCATTACCCATCTCTCCCCTCTCCCCTCCCCTCCAGCTCACTCTATTGATTGAGCCTTTCAATTTCCGGCTGTAATTCAACTACACTGTTGCACTTGAATATGTAAATGAGCCCATGGGGGTTGCTGATGCTGTTGTTGTCATGGTAACCTCTCATCAAACACAGACGCACACACACAGGGCACTCTCAGGCACACAACAGCGTTCCTTGGGGTTAGAAAGGAGAGACAAGGTGAAGAGTGTGCGGTGCGTGTGTGTGCGTATGTTTGTGTATGCACATGTTTGTGTGTGCATGTTGTGCTCATGTGAAACTGAAACTTTGACAGTGGCATGAGTGGCCAGGGCTAGGATGACCTCATCGTACCCTTGGGTATGTGCGTGCGTGCGTGTGTGTGTGTGTGTGTGTGTGTGTGTGTGTGTGTGTGTGTGTGTACATGTGTCTGAGTGAGTGTGGGAGGGGGAGGGAGAGAGAGAGAGAGAGCGAAAGGGGGAGACTGTGTCCACTCTTTCAAAACTCCCCTTTTCACATCACACGACTTCCTCATAGATCCCCCCCCCTTCCCCTTTTCTCTCTGTCTCTCCCTCTTCTACCATGTTTGTGCAGCCCTCTAATCGCACTGACAGGAGAACTGCACTCAGTGTGGCTTCTGCCACCAGGCATGCACTGAAAAAACACCCAGAACATAAACACATGCAGAATTAATACTTTCTCCATGTTTTTGCCGTCTTGCACATGCACACCTCTGTACACACACACACACACATCCTGCTTGTATGTCATCAATGCGTTCCGTCTCCCTCTGTGCCACTGTCTGTCCCTGTATGTTGCTTTGGGGACATTTTTAGGTCACAAAACTTGTGCATTTGTGTGTGTATGTGTGTGTGTGTGTGTGTGTAATCCTGTGTTTATTTGTAATACCCTTCATGTTGTATGTAGCTTTACTCTGCACTCTGCATGCTGCACATAATGTTAATTCTTGTAAATGCAAACATATTCATAGATATAAGATATTTTGTTATCAATTATTCCACTGTTAATTTAATTATTTGAAGATTGAGTGAGCAGAAAGAGAAATGAGCACAACTGTATAAAATTGCAGCTGTGAGAAAGTGATAAAAAAAAAACAAAGGGCCTTCAGGGCCTTTAAATTTCTCAACAAAGTGATAATAATGGAATCAAGGCAGTTGTTTAAAATCATTGCAAAGCTTTCTCTCCCTCCCTCGACAGATGAATTATTAATGCAACTCGGAAAAGCAAGGGCATTTGTCTGAACAATAATAAGTTATTTGATGATGTGGTTGGTGTTAAAGCGTTCAGCTAACAGCCGGGCACCATCCCTCTCATAAACAATGACACTTCAATTTGGGTATGAATCAGGAAGGAAACGTTTTCTCTCCCCTGCGAAGAAAGAACAAATCTGACAAATGTCTCCCATAGTGGATTTGTCTGAACTCAATTTTGGGAGAAAGTGGAGGACTAGTGGACATATGTGAGTAAGTGCTTGTGAATGTACACACACACACACACACAGCTAGGCAAACGAGCTTGTCAGTATGCGGTGCAGGCCTCTCTCTGGTGGCAGGCAGATGACAGTGCAGTGATTGGGCTGATTTCACTGAGGACGTGAGGGGAAATCTGAAGGATGCCTCAGGGCTCAGGTGCTTATCACTTCCCTGCACATACACGCACGCACGCACGCACACACACACACACCGTAGTCAGGCACCGATTTTGACGTGGGTACCACAGACGCAGATATTCAGACAGCTAACTTTTGCAGCCCACCCACCAAGGCTTGGAACAACACACACATGAAACTAGAAACACAGATGACACACACACACACATACACACACACACACACACACACACACGCACACACGCACACAAACTGATCATGCACCGTCTCCACTTCATTATCAAAAAGTTAATTGTCAAATTCTCTTGTGGGTCTTTTGCTTGAGCCTTCTGTCTGGCTACTTATTGTTACACATACAGTACATACCTGCACTTCTTTGTGTATGATTGTGAGACAGTACTATCGCTCCGAGCCAGTGCGCTGCAGGGGAAATAACTGTTTGTATGATGGTCTGCGGGCACTTCCTAAGACAATCACTGACCATTAACTACAGTTCATGTGGCAGTTTGTCTTTTACTGTAAACACGCACACACACTCTGAAGAAAAAATCCATTTAGACAAATATATGCAGGTATTTTTCAGTATCAGTCATAACAGATTGCTGTGTGTGGTGTTACGTGGAGGTTGGAAACGCAAGTATTTCTTGGCAAACATGATATGAATGTGATGTAATGCTGCCATAAGTGCTTCAGAAGTGATACTGGGCCTTTAGTCTGGTCACAAACGGTTCTATGTCAACAGTTGTCATTACAGCCAGCTGAACTGTACTCAAAAACAAGAGTTGCCAGCAGCTGATCAGAGACTGAAGCCAGGTCTGATTGAGACTTAGCACAATATCAGCATTATATTTAGGGCAATGAGGACATTCTTCAGGGTACTCGCTTTTATGTTTACTTTCTAACTCCCACCACAGAAACAGCTGACCGTTGAGTGGCCGAGGTTCCAACACGGCTTTTACTGATGGACTTCTGTCTGTTTTAACTACACCACCCCCACGAAGTTTCAATTCATGGGGGTGCTGCAATTTGACAAAAATTACCTTTAATGTGTCAGAATCCATTGACAAAAGTGTCAAATGACAAAAGATAAATTGAGGATAGAGACACAGCAAGAGGTTCAAGTCTTTGGTGTCACTCTGCTTGGTATAAAGGAGCTTAGCTGCTGTCAGAGAGTAAAAGATGTAACACGGCCTATTTTCTGTCTGTGTGGCCGTTGATCTGCATGTCTGTTCATGTACCTGTCTGCCTCCATGTCCATCTTGTTGTCTATTTGACTGTCTGTCTCTCTCGCACATCTGTCCGCAGCCAAATTAAACATTAAAACTTCTTCTTCTCTTTCTGTTTCCTTTGCCCGTATCCCTTTGCTGTGTTTGTCTCACCCTCCTCCCCTCTTACGCGCTCACTCCCTGACTCGCCCCGGCTACATTTCTTCTACCTCTTTTCATCTCTGTCCCTCTTCTCTCTTCTCTCTGGGCTAGGGAGAGAATGAGAGAGAGAGAGAGAGGGGATGAGGGATTGCGCGGGGAGGCGGAAGACTGGGGTGGGTGGAGATCATAGAGGAGATGAGGCCGTGTGGTGCGGATGGATAGACAGATGCATTGATAAGGGCTGCCGACTCCCCAGCACACTCGCTGCATATCCAGTCTCTCTCCCCCTGTCGCTCACGCTCTCTCTCATCTCCCCTTTTCATTTCAGGACTAATGCTCCCGTAGCCTTCAAATGTCAGTTCAGTATGGCAACCTATTAGATGGTTAGCCAGAGAGGCTGACAGCTCTCTCCCTCTCTCTTGCTCTCTCTCTCTCTCACACACACACACACACACACATTCAGGACAGAGTGATTGTCTGGGACTTCTGCCATCATTCAGATTCAGGTGAAAAAGACGAGAGACAGAGAGACGCTGACAGTGCATCGCAGCAGAGGATTCTCACATCTCCTGTGTACATTAGCTCTTGTAGGCTGCTGTAATCAATATTTACATGACGATGAATCACATTACTACTTTCTTGTGAAATGGGTCAAATGTGGCGATCAAACCTCAACTATGCAGCTCACTCCAGTTTTGCAGAGCTTCATAACATTGCTTTATCTCATCTTAACCTTAATCTGATCTACTCTCGTCTCCAATTTAGAAAATAAAAACCAACTGATGAAGTATATGGATGAATATATCAGCATAATCTGCTCTGCAGCAGTGATGGCCTGGTGAACTAAGAGGAGCATTTACCTGCTAAATTATCAATTTGTTGTGTCCAGGAGTTGGTATAACCCAAACTGGAGCCAAATAGAGAATGAAACGGGACCGTTACTCATCAAATGGATCAATAAACAAACATTTTGTATGTCAGTGTTGTGTTTACAGCTTTTTTTCTGCTGCCACCAAGTGGCCAAAAAGTTACTACACGTTTGAAAACAATTTTAGGCACCTCTGTAGTTTCTACTCTACCACATTTACCTGACTGTTTGTTACATGAGAAAAGGCAGACTGATGCACATTCTGAATATGTATGATGAGTACGATGAATGACTGCTGCTTTTACAACCACTTTCTAGTTTTTAAATCAACAATAATAGTAAAAGCGTTTCATTTCACCTGGGGGGAAAAATCAGTCACAGCGTATAATAGCTTATATGAAGCCGTGTTGTTAATATCCGAAAATAAAACAAACCACTAAACACTTGCATCATGATGCAACATGCATCATGTTAAAAAAGGCAACAGTTCCAGCAAAGCAGAAATATAGAAAAAGAAATATATATAACTACAGAGGGAGAGAGAGAGAGAGAGAGAGAGAGAAAGAGAGAGAGAAGCATGAAACAGAGGATTAGAGGCTTAGTTAGCCTGCATAAAATCCCCTTTTCCTCTCACGGCCTACAAAGGAAAGAAGGCAATTGGACACATCATACAAAAAATAAAGCGAGGGAGGCGTGGGAGGGTACAGGGGGGAGTGGGACGAGGATCGCAAAAATCTTGCTGAATCCATCTGTGTTTTGTATCGTTCCCCCTGCGCCGCTCTGCATGGATGCCGCACCACCTGTGACATCACACTTTTCAACACAGGAAGCTGTGTGTGTATTTCTTGCCATCTTTCCCTCGCTTGGCAAGAGGGGGGTGGAGAGAAAAAAAAGTGACATTGGCCTTGAAACCTGGTATTGTCTTGCCTCCAGGACAGTCAGCCAACCAGGCAGCTCAGTCAGAGAGTGAGAGACAGTGAGGGGCACAGTGAGTGAGAGAGAGAAAGAGAGGGAGAGAGACAGACAGAGGAGAGGAAAGGAGAGACGGTTGCCATGGTTACTTCCCGAGAGATGCGGGCACACTTGTTTATCTGTTGGCCAAGGGAGCGTGCACGTTGGGCCCTCTCACTGAGCAGATACGTATGCGTGCATGTTTGTGTGTGTGTGTGTGTGTGTGTGTGTGTGTGTGTGTGTGTGTGTGTGTGTAGATGCGACTGAATACACATGCGCAGATTCACCAGGACTCATACGCTGACCCTTCCTAGGCTTTCTTTGTAAACAAACCCACACACATGCACACACACACACACAACTACACACATACACACTCCTGCCTAATAGAAGCCCAGCTTACCTGCTCAGTATTACTGAGCCAGGAGAAGAGGACTGATTGAAGTCAACTGGCCTGATGTGAAGGAAAGAGGTGAGGGACACATTTTTTTTAAATGGGAATGGGGGATAGAAAGAGACAAAAGGATGCTGGGGAAGGACTGTGCTGGGGGACAGACCGACAAGTGGGAGAGGAAATGAGAGCAGAATAAGAAAAAGTTCTGCACAAGAAGCAGAGAGAGAATTAGATGTGACACAGGAGAGGGGATGTATCTGAGGAAATACACAGAATGGAAAGATATGGAAGCATCAGAGCAAAAGGCAGTGACAAGGAAACAGAAAGAAACACCTGATTGAAGACGGAGAAAAAAGATAAATGGAAAGAGGGCAACGAGAACACGGGACGAAACCAGAATACGAGGGAGGAAATGTGACGCGATGAGAGGACTTGTGATGTGACGAGATGCGGCGTGACGAGATGCGATGTGACGAGCGCAAGCCGAGGCGTGCTGCCATCTTAGCAGAGCACAGCCCCAGTACCAGGAAGCAGACGCTGCAGGCGCTGTAGTATGTCAAATGTCACAGACACTAAGTCACACGTCCACACACGTCACCATACACTGACGGCCCCCACAAAGACACACAGGCTGCAAACATGTTTCCAAACCGACACACGCTGGACTGCGTTTTCCATTCTCCTGAACGTAGCAGATGAGGTTCTGCATAGTGACACTCACACAGAAACAGCTGCACACTACATAAAGTCTGAGGTTCTCAGCGTTCCTAACGTAGCGGCGATGTCGTCTCCATGTTGATATGATGAGGGGAACGCACACTCTGCGATGCTGAGGTGGCCCATTATCTGACACACACAGTGGGCCTCTGAGGGACTGTGTGTGTGCTGCCGGCTTCATTTGCACAGACGCAACTCGTGTAGGCGTTTGCCTCTATACGTTGTGTGTCCCTATTTTTTTCAACGCGAGGTGAACGCCAGAGTCACCGTCCTTAAAATAACAAGCTGGCCCTCTCCCTTAGGACAACAGACAGCCTGTCTGCAGATCCGCCTCTTTCTCTCCCTTCATCCCACTTCATGCCTTCGTCTCTCACTCACTCTCCGTGAATCCCACACATAGCCAGCGGTGGCCCAATAAACAAGGTTTCTCTTCCTGACTTTTCTTCCTGCGCTTTTTTGCGCGCTCTGTGAAATACTGTTTCAGGCTCCGTGCGCACATGGGCGTTCGCACAAACAGCAGACGCGCAGACACACAGCAGTGGCTGATATTATCAAACGCGCAGAGGCGCAGCATGGATTAGAAACAAAAGAACCCACACGTCCTAACAAGGCAGACCACCTCCACCTCCAGCTAAGCTTAATGAGCCCTCCCCTGGCTAAGTGGCCTAGAAAAGGCAGCGGTCAGCACCCTGACGCACATCTATCCAACGGGCTCTAATTTTTTATCAGCCTCTACGCTTCAGCAGTGGAGCCATCAGCTGTGTCTCACTGGCTGTGCAGGGGAGGATGGGAAAGAATAGGCCTTATTCGCTCAATGAATAGCTCTTTGTGTGTATGAATATGAAACAGTGCTGAAATACATACAGAGCCAAAACTGGAGAGAGAGGGAAAAAAAGAAAGTGTCAAATGGTTTCAAGGATGCTAGTGTCGCTGATTTGCCTTAAAAAGGTTTTTTTAGATCATATATTGATATTGTAAACAAATCTGTGAAGATTTTGCCCGGAAGATGGAACGAGAGATAAAATCTCATTAGAGCCTGGGTGAATGTGAATATGAGCGTTTGTATCAGTTTGAGCACATAAACGCATAAATTCTTCATATGCTTATCCTCCTTGACCTATATGTTTCTGGATCAAGGATTGTGCTGTATGTGCATGCATGCGAATGGAGGTGTGTGTCAAACTTACGAGTATATGTATGTGTGTGTGTGTGTGTGTGTATTTGGTACAGATATCAGCCAGCCAGTCAGGCCTGTGGGCTGCTGGGCTATATGGAAATTAGAAGAAACACCGCTGAGAAGCAGGTGATGGTGAAGGGAGGGTGGAGGAGAGAAGGAAGGGGGGAGGAAAGACAAGGAAGGAAGAGAAGAGTGGTGCAATAGGGCTGGATAATGAGGACTCTGATGAGAGGGCTAGAGAGCCCTGAACAGAGACATCTCCAAGATGCAGAGAGGTAAAAAAAAAACTAGGAGAGAAACGGGGGGGACAAAGTTGTTGAGAGAAAATGAATGGAGAATGGGAAACAGCTGCCACTAGTGGCAGACTGTGGAAATAAATAATGAATGGGGAAGAGGGGAGAGAAGAGGAGGTGAAGAAAGTGAACAACAGAGAGAGAGAGAGTGATTTATTTTGAGGTGAAGGGAGAAAAGAGGTGTGGGTAAAACAGTGGACAGGACAGGCCGTGATGAAATGTTGCTGGAGTAAGACTAATGGACCACAGGAGACAACAGGGACGTGAGAAATTAGAGAAGGAGAGCAGGTAGAGCTTCCACTGCTAAAAGGATGAGAGGATGAGAGGGCTGGGCGGAGCGGTCGTGGACATTAAATAAGAGGACAAAAAAAACAGCGCCACGGGGAGACAGAGCTAAAGACGGGGCGATTTAGGCAAAACAGAGAGAAAAGGAGGTATGGAAGAAGCGTGAGCAGAGAGATAACAACTGAAAAAGGAGGAGGGGGAGGAGGAGGGGGAGGCCAACAGACTGATACAGAGAGAAGAGTGATGGCGACGAGGGAAGAGGAGGGCGGCGCTGGCAGTGGCAGGACACGGGCGCCGGCGTGGAGACCGCGGCATGCAGCTCAAGTTGGCATGGACTCTATCACTCACTCTCAGGCCTGGGCACAAGGCCCTCAGTGGCAGAATCATGCACGGACACACACACACACACACACACACACAGATGTACACACAACAGCAGATCAAACACAAGGACATTTGCTCTTTCTCTCTAATACACACTCACCCAACAGACACAGAGAGAAACACTGAGCTCAGACACAAGCTGACGCACGCAAACACTCAATTAGTCTCAGCCACACACACACCCACAAACACACACACACACACACACACACAAAGAGACGATGGATGAGCGTGTGCATGAAGGTGTGTACATGTGTGTGTCTAATTGTGCCAGCGCCGGCAGAGCAGAATGAGGGATGGTGTCTCAAGCTGCTGCTGCTGCTAATAGCCGCAGACTGGAGGTGACAGGCGCTCTCGCTCGCTCTCTCTCTCTCTCTCTCCCTCCCTCTCTCTCTCTCACGCTCTCACACTCTCTCTCTCTTTCGCACTCACTCGCTCACATTCTCGTCTTGTTTTCCATCCAATCAGCAGTCAGCACATCTGTCCTTCCCTCAGCCCAATTTGGCGCACCCTTTCCCCTTTGTTTCTCCCCTTCCCCTTTCTGCCTCTCATATCCCTGCTTTGCCCTTTTACCCCCCCCCCCACCCCCATGCTTTCATCTCCACTCCTTTACCCCCTGCCATCTTTCATCACCCCCACCCCCCCCACACACACACCCACACACACACCCGTCCCCTTTCTGTCCTCTCCACCCGGTCCTGATGATGCACTGGAGACGGCTCACGCATGAGTGATCGCATACGTGTGCACACACAGATGCAAACATATACATATTAAGGACCGTTGTCAGCAAGGTGTGTGTATATGTGTGTGCGTGTGAGCGCATGCTGATAGAGAGGTTATTATTCCTGGTGTGCTGCAGCATTTCAGATCTGGACAGAAAGATCAAACGAACACACACACACACACACACACACACACACACACACACACACACACACACACAAACAGACATTTATGTATGTCTACTTTGCTCCAACCTCTTACTGCCTCTTCATGTGCTCGGTTTCTGCAGCTGCTTCAGCCTGGACTCTGTCCACAGGGACACAAGAGAGACAAGAGACAGCACTGTTCTGTTTTCTCTCCGCACCAGGTTATTAGACGTATGCAATTATCTTCAGAAGGACAAATATGCCTGTTTATGTGTTTGTGTGTTTGTGTGTTTAGGGAAGATTGGAGAATTTGTGTCCTGTCAGGGACAGACTGTATGGTATAAAAGACATAAACATTATATTACACCAAAATCATGTAAATGATGTGTGTGTGTGTGCGCGTGTGTGTTCAGGCATCATGTCCCTCAGATACAGGGGCTGCGTGAGGATGTGTTTCACATATTCTGCGTATTTGTGCATATTAAATGTCTGCATTCCCGTGTGCAGGGGTGAGCGGAAGAGGCCTGCTGTGTGCCGCCCCTCCTTGGGGGGAAAAAAAAATCTAGCTCGGGGGGGTGGTGTAGCGAGGGAGGGCGAGTGCGTGCTTCATAGGCAATCAGTTTTGCTCTGCCGAGGCAACCATCCATCGCCACCCCAGCAACAACAACGCGGTTACACCAAGCCAGGCTTCTGCAGGGGACAGAGAGTAACAAGATGCTTTCCTTTATTTATCAATCCGTTTTCTCGCCGTCCGTTTCGTTCTCTTACTTGGTCCACGTCGCCTCTGATCTTTTATCTGTTATCTGTTCACGTTTACCTCCTTTGCTCTCTCTGTCTCTCTGGCAGATATTTCACATTAATATGGGGCTTCAGCAGGATCTCTCTATGGTGTGACCTAAAGGCTGGGATTGTAATTGAAAAAGACACGTGTGTGTGTGTGTGTGTGTGAGGGAGAGAGAGAGAGAGAAAGAGAGAGAGGGGTTGTGGTTGCAGTTTCCTACAGAAAGGGCTCTTTTTCATTTCTTTTCATCAGCCGCCGCCTGCCTGCATATCTCTCTCGCTTCTATTCCTCTTTTTCTCCCGCACACAAATCCCCTTTCTCTTTAGCTCATATGTATGCAAATAAGGCATCTTATGCAAATGAGACAGGTAGGGACTGGCAGTGGAGAGAGAGAGAGAAAGAAATTGGCTGGGAGAAAGGACAAGGTGGGGGTGGGGGGGGTGAGAAGGGGGCAACGGCAGATAGATAGAGGGTGAAACAGGAAGTGAGTTCAGGCACTCTGTCCCACCCAGGTTGCAAACAGCCACTGTGATTTCTGGCTTTTATCAACCATGCATCCTAAACATTTCAGCATAGTATACTTATATCATCATAACAAAAACATTATATGGCATTTTTAGCCTTAAATCATCATTGATGCATTTATAATTTGCCTGTTTGTGTTGTCAGAACTTTTGATTTAAGCAAATGCAATTACAAGTAGCCTCTTTCTCATAGCAGGTTTTATTGGAGGCTCTGTTTTTGAAAATAATATCATTGTTCTCCACAAACCCCTGTTATGAAGAATACGTGTCCCTCCTCCCCCTCCCTCCATATGCATTTGTTTTCTTTCTCCTTTTGCTGAACAGGATAAACATCTTGGAAGGGATTTTTTTTTCATCAGCCTTTCTCTCGCCACCATCTGCTGCTGCAAGACAAACTTAGGAAAGCTTCAGCTCCCATTTTATTTGCTGGAAGGAGTGCGGTTCGCACTTTTGTGGTGTTAAGCGTTCCGGCATATTTTCTGTGAAGTGCGACCCTGTTGCTCTCCCTGGAAACTGCAGCCAATCTTTTTCATTATCAATCTACTAATGCCACAAAATTAACATTGTGTTGATGTACTGTTGTTGAAATGCTTCAGCGAGCTTAACGCCTCAGGTTACAGTTTTGCCTTTGGTGTATAGGTGTCTCGATGTGTGTGCATTAGGAGGCCAGTGGTGCGTTGCCAAGGAAACAAAGAAGGCTTGTCACTAATTGGCTGTAGGTTGGTTGCTTGGTGCTGCGTGGAGGAGAAGCATGCTAACTTTAAATAACATATAGGTGGGTAAACACATTGTCTGTGTCTCACTGTCGTGTGTGTGTGTGTGTGTGTGTGTGTGTGTGTGTGTGTGTGTGTGTGTGTGTGTGTGTGTGTGTGTGTGAGCCGTCTGCTGAGGGATACAGGAAGAGGCAATGGCATCATTTGTTTTTCATGCTCCAATAGTTGTGTGTGAGCATGTGTGTGCGTGTGTGTGTGTGTGAGAGAGCACTTGAACACACAAACTAATGCACAGACACATGTGGTCAATCAACTTGCACGTTAGGATCCAGCAACCGCCGCCTACAGCTGTACTAATACGCGTGAGTGACAGGGGTCCAGAGTTGTCAGTGCAGAGGCGATGGGGCCAAATTAGCCTGATATGTGCTGTGGTCAGCGAAAGGGTTTGTTTTGAATTGGATGGCACTGGACTGATGAGACAAATGAAGAGAGTTTGTCAAACTAATCTGCAGACGTGATGGTTTATTATGTGCCATTCTCTTATTTGTTTTTCTTTTATGTATTCCAGACCTCATTTGTTTTCTCTCTCTCTTTCTATCCATTCTCTCCTGTTGCCATCCAGCAGCATGTTCTCTCTCTCTCTCAGTCCCCGTGCCCCGTCTGCCTGCAGCAGGGATGAAGTCATGCTCCGCAGGCGTAGTGCAGATCCTTTCCCGCTCGCTGTGCCCTCCCGGCGCCCGCCACTCACTCACAAGCATATGGGCACAACGCTGTGCCAGCGCCCCTCCCAGAACACCTGACTCTCGTCTAGCCACACATGGCGAGCAGCGCACGTGCACACACACAAACACAAAGGACAGACGCAGAGCAACACGCACACTAGAACACAACACTGCCAACCTTGCGTGACGGGCACATCCTTGATTGTCCCCTGATGTTCCCCACTGCGAGCCACACCACCAACTGTGGGTAATATGCACTGTGAAGACACCCTTCACTGTAGTACACACAGTCTTGACAATGACAACACGGGATGGAGCGGCTCCATCTTTTGTTCCCGGTTCTGAACTTAACTGAGCTGATGACAGACCGTGGCAGTAACACCGTTAGAGTTTGCAGGTTTTAATTCCCATCGGCACCAGGCAGGCTAAAAATATGTGCACTCTGTGGTATCGTAAGGCAGCTCAGATAAAAAGTCCTCACAGCATCGCGTATGCTCTGTTCCCCGGTCCTGCATTAGCCCTGCAGTATTTACTCAATAATTTCTTCCTGGGGTATTGGAGCAGCGGAAGCAGCCATTAATCTACAAAATGGGACCTCCATGATGGCTAATTCAGCTGATGTCCTTCACTCCTCACCACCTGTGTGCGGATTAAATAAAGAGCTCGGTCTAAGAACACTACAGCACTGTCCATTACAGCCAGCAGCAACGCACCTTGCATTTCCTATTTTTGTGGTGGTGTTCTGCAACAGAAACACCTTAACGTCGCACTGCCACATTTCATACACAACTCTGAATAATTACAAAAAACACTATATTTTAAAACACAAGATCCTTGTATAAGAAAGACAATTAATGAGAAGCATTTTCTCTTTTAGACTATTTTACTGACACAGTCATCAATCACAAAAGACTGTTTTTCTACCACCTGCACTGAATGCAACAGGTTTATCACAATCTCTGAGGTGTTACAAAACTCAAACCTCAAAATCACCATCTGCTTGATATATTTTATATTTAATAATTATAATTTTAGGTCTTCGCGTTTAGATCTGAGAGGAGATTTCTACTTTTGTGTTTTCAAACTGTACAACCCAAATATGGTGTTAATTAGTGGCAGATTGTTGTGATTAACCAAGTCAAACACACACATATACATACATACATATATATACACACACACACACACACACATATACATACATGTATATATATACATATATATACATACACAAACAACAACTGTGATGCCCTCTGCTGCGTGGCACAAAATGGCGGCGTGTGTGTGTCCTAGCAGAGACTGTGTGTACGAGAGAGATGGGAATGAGGCCAGACAGAGGAGGATGCGAGGACTTGGCTAGCATCAACTTGTGTGTATGTGTGCGCCTGTGTGTGTGTGTGTGTTGGGGGGTGTGTGTGTGTGCGTGTGATAACACTCAGGTGAGAGAGGACTGGCTCACAGAGTGAGGCCCCAGCCTACTGTTCCATTTACAGCTATAGTGCCTCATGTACACTCATACATCGACACACACACACACACACACACACAGACAGGACAGATATTGGTGTAAACACGTATGCTTATATGACAACACACACAAACAGTTGACAGAGCAGATAAAAGATACAGAAAACACGGGGATGGAACGATTTTTTGCTGCTGCAGGTGGAGTGTGACCTTCACGCCGTCTCTCCCTTCCTTCATCCGTCCATCTCTCCCTCCCCTCTCCCCCTCCCCCCTCCCTCCTCCCTGTAGTTCAGCACGCAGTTGTATGGCAGGTAATTTGCGCGCTATTGGAGATTAAAGTTTAATTAGTGAGCGAGGAGTCATTTGGGTCCGTGTTAGTTGGATTGAGTAGAATAAGGCAGCAGTGACTGAGTGAGTGTGTGTGCGCGCGTGTGTGCGTGTGCATGTGTGTGCATCCCTCCTGCTCGCTCCCTCGCTCGCTCACCCTAACACATCAAGGCTCATCACCGAGAGAGAAAGTGAGAGTGGGAGTAGAGGATCCAATTCCTCCTTTCATCAACAAAGAACAAAGGATGGAGTCTTCCCCCTCTCCTCTTCATCTCCTCCTCCTCCTCCTTTTCATTTCTCTCTGTCTTTCTCTTTTTCCTCTCCTCCTGCCTCCTGCTCCCCCCCCACCTCCCAGCGCTGTTGGCAGAGATCCACAGCCATATTCACACTTCCCTGGTCCCTGGTGAGACACACACACACACACACACACACACACACACATCAGCTCCACCGTCACACTGCGACACATGCGGAAAGAGCAAGTGAAGGGAGGGAAAGAGAAAGACGGAGTTAACTTTGTCTCTCTTCATCTACCTGTGAGAAGCCGACCGATAGATCTGCCACCTATACAGTGGGAGAAGTGTCACCTGAGACACTGTGCCATGATCACTTCTTTTTTTTCCCCCCTTGCATCCTCCTTTCTATTTTTCAGTCCGACACAGTCGGCCGGCCTCTCCCTCAATCTGTTTTCCCGTTCCGCCAGTCTGTTTTTATCTCCCACAAAGTGTTGTAACTTTGTCATCTGTCTCTGTGCTTTGTTTTTTTTTTGTTTTTTTTTTTTACCATTCTTGGTCTTCATCGTGTGGACATCAAACGTGCCATATGGTCAGACACAAACGCGGGTGCACACAAACGCCGCACACACTGGCGTCTTGAGAGTTGTGTTTGCTAATGACGAGGGAGTCTGCATCCCAGCACCGCTGTTATTTCACTGGCTCGAGACGCTAACGCAAATCAATAGGCAGCACGGCCCCACGATAACGATCTCCGTTTCTCCTCTCCTCCCTGCAACTTTCCATCCGTCTCACCGCTGTACCGAGCCCCCCAACGCCCCCACCATCTGCCTTGATCTTGCGTCTTCAATCTCTCCCTCTCTTCTTCTCCTCTGCCTGTACAACCTCGATCTCACATCTCTCCCCCTCCTCTCCCTACATCCCCCCCCCGTCTATATCTCCATCACACTGCCTGTCTTTCTCTCCGTCACCTCCCTTGATCTCACAGCATCACTCCCTCACTTTTGCTCTTCGCCACGTCTCCTCCTCGTGCTCTACATCCTCCTCCTCGCCTCGCCACTTACCTCTCCTCTGTCCCCATGTCTGTCCATTACGCCCTCGCCCTATTTCATATCTAATTTCACTTTCCCCCTTCCCGTCACTCCACTTTCTCTTCCCTATCCCCCTGCTGGTCTTCCATTTCTTCCCAGTATCCCATCATCTGCCCTTTCCTCTCCACTATGTCTGCCCTCCGGCCCTGCTCTCATCTCTCACACACTGCCTCTTCTCCACGTCCTTGCTTCTTGCCCTCTTCCCAGACCTGTTGGGTCAGATGTCCCCTTCTCCTCACCCTCTCCTTGCTACCCTCCTCTCATTTCACTTATCTGCCACCAGTGTATCGGCGGCTCGCCTCCTCTAGTGTCAGTCTGTCTGAGTGTGCAGATGGACTAAAGTATTCCCCTGTCAGAGGTCTCAGGTAACAGTGAAGAGTAGTGGAGTGAAGGAGAAGGGAGGAGAGGAGAAGGGGAAAAGAGAGAAGGAGCCGTCAAGGACACCTTGTGGTGTGATGCTAGAAGGTACACATACATACATAATTAAAATAAAAATACAGGTAGGACTCCTGTCCTGTATGACCGGGGATGAAAGGACAGTACACACAACAACTAATAATAACTAATTTTATATATATATATATATACAGTATATATATACATACAGTATATATAGAGATATAGATCATGTCGAGTAATGTCTGCAAACTAATAATAAGGTTGGTGGCTGTAGTTTGACAACAGTGTTGACATGTCAGTCACAGTGCAAGGTGAAATTAAACAAACTAATAATAAGGTTAGTGGCTGTAGTTTGACAACAGTGTTGACATGTCAGTCACAGCAGGACATAGCAGGATATGAAGGTCATTTAATTGTCTCAATATGTATCAACAGTCATTCAAGTCTAATCAGACAGACGCCACAGTCGTTTGTTTTGAAATGATGAAGCTTTCTGACTCACGTGCCGCGCAGGTATCCCAAACACGTCCATTCCGAATAAACAGCCACGCGCCACAGCTTCCCTGGGAGTCTTCACGTTTTCAGGCTGGACTCAGTGGCACAGTAATCCAACAACTTGCGTCTCCACAGCTACGAATGCGCTAGAAACACGAACTGCTAACAGCTAATGCGCCATACCTTCGTTAGCGCAAGCGTTCCAAAAATGTAAACAAACGTAGATAGCTGAGCAGCCGACATCACGGAAGCAGCGTACGTCCAGGTAAAAGCCCCAGAGCATTGTGGGTACTGTAGTTCTAAGTAGTCCCTAAAGTAACCTCCTGTGGACACTGCTATGAAAAACACATGCAACTCCACCCCAGAGAGCAGTTAGGACTCACTGTCTGCTGGACACGTGTCTAATGCATAATTAGACTCACCTGTGATTGAAATCTTGTTCATTAGAATTTTTTTACACACACACACAAAATAAAAAATAAAAAATAATAAAATAAATCCAGACACTTAGAGTACTTTTATTTTAAGTGCGAAGAAGCTCAGCATTTGTTGTGAAATGGCCCTTTTTGGCTCATCAGTACTTTCTATAATCACTCATCCATTTACAGAAAATAAGACATGGCGGCACACGAAAGAAATAATCTCACTCATATTTATAGATACACACAGGCTGCAGAGGAAACATCTGAGGCTGCTCATCGCCACTGCTAATCTCTCCTTTGGGCGATGGGTTCACTGTGCCAGACCAAAGCTGCCTGGCCCAGTCTGACCTTAGACAAGGTCACGCTGACACACACACAACACTGCCAGAAACTCTACTGTGGCTACAGGGCCATGGAAGGAAGGGCTATGAAAAATAGAGAGTAAACAGACTGCTTAGAGGACACTGAGAGAAGGTGTGTGCGTGTGTGTGTGTGTGTGTGTGTGTGTGTGTGTGTGTGTGTGTGTGTGTGTGTGTGTGTGTGTGTGTGTCAGAGACAGACAGCAGGAGTGATACAGCATCATCAATTAGACGAACCAAAGTGGCACAAAATGGGAGCAGGTGCAAATCAGTGTGTGTGTGTGTGTGCGTGTGTGTGTTTGTATGTGCGTTTGCGTGTGTCCGTGTGTATTTGCACACGTGTGAGTTGGTGTGTGTACGTGTAAATGAGTGCAGGGATCGAATACATGGTAGTGGAACACACAATGAGCCCCAGCAGGGATGTTACTGCTCAAACACCACTCCCCCTGCTTCAGTGGAGTGCTCCACCCCATTACCTGGAAAAAGCAGTGTGTGTGTGTGTGTGTGCGCATGTGTGTGTGTGTGTGACAGAGAGCGAGATAGAGAGATGCAGGGACAGGAGGATGTGTTGTACTGGACCAAACCAAAATGGGTCACTGTGAGATAAGACCCATTTCACATCTGTTCTCCAACCTCACATCACTGCACCTTTGTTGAGGAAACACAGGTACAGGTACTAACCTACATCTGCCTTTAAGATGAGCAAACGACTTCTCAGCCCACAGCGTAGAGGAGAACCTAACAGACATGCGTTGCTCGTGTCTTCCTCTCTTGTCCCCTGCATTATTTCTTTCTTGTTCCACGCTCGCTCGCTGGAGGTTTCTGACAGCATACCAAGTAGCTCTGCGCCCACTTTACAGGACCCCTTACTCCCTTGTGTGGGTGCGGGGTGCGTGAATGTGTGCGTTAGTGTGTAAATAAAAGAAACTTGTCAAGAGAAAAATGTGTGTGGGCATGGCTGAGGTTATCAGTATGATGAGAACATGAGCCCACCGAGCATCTCTTTGTTGTTCGTCTATATCTGCATAGCTCACCTGCCCTGCTCCTCTGGAAGGTTAGCTGTAGTCTGCGACACACACACACACACACACACACACACACACACTGCAGGGGCACTGCAGGAAGTCAATCTTTATCATGAAAGCTCTCATCCCTCACACACACACACATTAGCACAAACACGAGCAGAAACCGCACATTTGTAATCACACACACACACACACACACTGACATAGGGCACAGCAGCACACATAATGTGCAATCAGTTTTTGTGTTTTTGATTTTTTGTCTCGCGCCCAAGTATCCACGACAACCTTTGCCAGAGACAAACACAGCCTGTGCGCCTGATTACATGCGTGTGCGCCTGTCAATTTTCTCTCGCTCGTTCCTCTCTCCCTCTTCATCCCCACCCGTCTCGCTGCTCTGTTACCATGTCAACAAAGCCAGGTTTAGTCTCTCAAAGGGCAACGCTCGGCA